>JAARMF010000457.1:55654-80616 GCA_022844705.1 Toxascaris leonina | reverse complement strand
GGGGGGGGAGGAAGGAGTGGAAGAAGAGTTGAGTGACAAGAGCTTATTAAAAAACATCTGTTACATCTCGAAATCTTTTCCAGGTGTTTTCAGGTCAAGAATTGTTCTGCTTTTCTGCATGCGACTATTTCAGATAACATTCCATCCTACTTATCCGGAGAATGTTTATTGTGTTTCGAGTGAAGGCGCGCTTTTACATCTCGGTGCAGTAAAACAAGGCGTTATGCAGTGAGTTTCTGTTTTGCGTAACCACGAATCTGAGCGTGATTATGAGGCGTAAACTGAGCGTAAACTTTTTCGACTCCGCTTTCTTTTTGTCACCGTCGCGCCATCCCCATCCAAATAGAAATTTTAAGGTGTGGTCAAAATTCGAAATCGGCACCGGAAAGGATCCGAGTTACAGTGGGCTGAAAAGTTTTTTCTTCGAAAAGAAAAAGAAGGTGCAACGCAGCACGTTAAGGTGAAGTCTTGCAGTACAACGCAGACATTCTCATGATTCTAGACGTAAACCGGACTCGTGATGCAAACGAAATTGGGAAAGTAATCAATTTTTCTGGTTTTCTTTGGCTCCTTTCAGGACCAGAACTTATAAACTGCTTGGCGGCTTCGTTTGAGCTGGAGGAAGTTTGCATTTAGATGTGTTGGTGGAAGAAAGGTGACTCGTTCGAATCTGTTGCAAAGACGGCCGTCATCGTTCCGGAATGCGCAAGTAACTGTGCTTATGGAATCGACCTTGCCGACGAACAGTGTGGATGTGTGTGCGGATGGCGTTATCGTGGGCAGCGATTCGCATATGATTACATTCATCGGCAAAGACTTCTTCGTGTAGTATGCCGTGCTGGAAGTGGTGTATCAAAGAAGGGATAGACAGAGATTAAAATCTGGGAGGCGCATCGAAACTGAGGGATGTGGGGATAAGGATTGAAACCCATCGTCTGATGTGTGCGGGGCATTCCAGGTGTCTGAGTTGTCTCAATTCAGGGCGGATGAAAACGGTCGGTTTATACGCTAACGTAGTACATCGCAGTGGGAATTGATGTCATGCAACGGTGGCTACCGAGGAATGCACAAAATAGTTATGCAAGTTAGCAAACGTATTGATTTCGGGAATGTTGAGCTGTAATCTGGGTTGTGAGTCGTCTTTTTCTCTACCTCGTATATTGCCGAAAATTGTAAGGATGGAGGGGGAGTGTTGATTTCCCCGCAATCCCAACTTCGTTTCGTTCCATCCTCCACATCAAGTAAAATGTAAGAGGTGAGTCGTTTGAAGCGTTTGAATGATGCCGAGCTAGAAGTAGTTTGGCAACCTTTGGCTTCAAGTGTACTGGTATAATTGCCTCTGAGATGAACTTGTTGGAAGTAAAATACATTTCAAGTATAGAGACGTCATGAAACGAGCTGTGAAGATTGGTCGAGCATTAATGGGGCCGTTTTCTGACTACATTTTTGCGTTGAGAGTGTAATATAATTTGGAAAGAAATGCCATTTATGGCTGGAAAACTTGGAGGGACATCAGCTGAGGTTGGCCTTCAAAGTTCGATGGAGATACGCGTTGGTGTATGCTCTGAGTGGCGTAGCCCGTCTTCTTTAGGTAAATGGGGGAGATATGGGGTGTCGTATGTGGGTTTAGCGTCTTCTGCGGAAGAAGGCAACATAAATAAAAACGGCTCTGTGGCACAATTCCAGGCGACTGGTAGAAGTGAGCGATCTTAGACTCAGTACACGCTATCAATTTGTGCCTTGCTGTGGATCGTCTGAAAGACATCTTATCCATCTATACTCCTTACCCCCGCTGCACATTTAACCGAATGAAAGCGAAACACTAGTGATCCCCTCCACCTTCTCGAACATGAGTTTTACTCCATTTAATGGTTTAAAGATTCAGTCACAGCAGCGATGAGCCCAATCCAGGCATGCGCACTGCCGATGTCGGTTTTGCCAGGTATACACTTATTGCTACTGCGAAGAGACATCTTGAGGAGCTCGGAAGCACATAACACATCTTATATAACGTTAAAGGCGAGGGGCAGGGAAAAGAAGCTACATTCCCCAACAGGAACAGTTTCTGGCAAGCTTAATGCCAGCTATTCCTTGAAATATCTTCTCCTGCTGCGATTCGACTGGATCTGTGCAACGCGTAAATACAGAATGTTAGATCGAAACAAGTGAACCATACGTGAGAAGCAGGCAGAATAACGTCGTTCATAGGTCTCGTTCTCCTGACCAGCCAGATTCGGAAGTCACCGATAAGAAGTGGACATACAGAGCAATTCCCTAACATACTCTACAATACTTAAACCCATGAAAAACCAGTGACCTGGTAATGGGTTCCTGGGAAACCAAGAATGCTTACCAGTAACTCAACAGGGGGAGATGATAATCCAACTGTTGTTGCTTTTGGTCGCTTTCAATGCCAATGATTCATTCTGAGAACAAAGGATCTGTGAGAGATACCGTACTGGAGCGGTCCCCTGGTGCGCATCATAGCAACCGACTTTGATACTGCAGCTTCAATGCCTTCCGAACTGGAAGCATCAGACAAACAGGCATATTCCTCAAACGAAGCGCCTTCCGTGGAATAGTATGCGGGAACGCGATGCTTTTGTAGGCCATAGAGAAAATCTCCAGGTAAACGTTCTAATCTGCTTAGATTTTGAACATATTCGAGCGTTCGAACACGAAAAAAATCAACCGGAACTATACCGTCTTTTTCAGCACGAAGTGAACAGTTCGTATATATATAAATCGTTGCAGAAAAATAACACGACGTGAAAATTAATAATAACAATAAATAAATAAAAGTACAATGAGACGATCGGTCCATGGAACAAAAGGCCAAACTGGACCACACGTGCAGAATTGCTCAGACTAAACAACGAAGAGGACAGGAAAATGCGATACTAATGGAACCAAAGCTGAAGTTAATTATTTCAAAGCGTCCAACATGCAGCAAATCGTTGCAAAATCACATATTTCCTGTAAAAACTTCACAACGCAATGAACTCCTGGCTCCCCTACATGACGACAAACCAATCAACGAATTAACATTCAACGCGAACACAATTTAAAAAAAGAACCCCAAGGCTTCAGCTTCTTCACCTTCAACTTTAAATGAAACTCCATTAAAAGAACCCAAAATGAGTCCCCCAACGGAGACTTCTCAACCAGATTCTATTTTGATGTACGACAACACTTGATCTTGTAATACCTTCAACGGCTGTGGGATAAGAGTACATAAAGTATGATACTCGCATTTACCTCAGCGCTTTATTTACACCGCATCAGAAGTGCACTGCAAGGACGGTGATGCAATTATCAAAACCCCTAGACCGCACTCTGGGAGTTCAGAGTGCACTCCTGGAGGCTTTTGAATTTCCACTCGTTCATTACGTGCATCATTTTCAGGTTGAGAATTAAGCAAGCAGAAACATAGGACATGGCCTCACCCTCCGAAGGGAAAAGTAAGATGCATGAAAAAGTCCCAGCCCACATCAGCATAAAAATTTAAAACAAAATTAGCTTAAAGAACAACAATCATTTTTAAACAGGAATGAACAGTGAAAGCGAAAACTGCAGACAGCAAAGAGTGGAAGAACGATTATAACAGCACCTCGTCCATTTGTTTAATGCAGCTAATGTGTGAACAATATACCGCAGTATTGCAGCAAGTAGCAGCACAAGAAAAAATGAGGTGAGGAATGTGAGAGTTCAAATAATATGGGAGAACGAGGATGGGAAACGAATATACGAAGTTCCACTACTTTTGTAAGGAACTTCGTATTCATAAGGCAAATGGCAGGATCATAAGGGTGTCCCTCGGCATATGCCCAACCGAATATCTTGTGTGGGATGAAGAGTGCTCGTTCACTTCCGCTATCGCGACCATTAAATCCAGAAAGAATGGCAAGCATGTTTCGTAAAACTGAATATTTCATTTTCCACCTTTACCACGGCTCTCGATGAGGTATGAGCTCGAGGAAGCCGCTCCTCTGCTAGTGAACAAGTCGAATCCTCTCAAAACTGCATCAAAAAAAGCAATTAGCCACTACAATCAACTAGCAGACGCCATGGAATATTGAGGTAGCCATAAATGCTCGCCACCTACATGAAAACACTTTGGGACGATTATAGGCTTGATTAAGTCTCCAACAAGCGACAACACTTCACGCATGGCACAGCGGTATTTGAACTAATTCCTCAAAGCCTATAGTTTTCAGTACGTTTATAAACTACTGATACAGGGAAATGGAGGACATCAGTTCACAAATGACAAGGATAAGGTAAATTCTGAGACGAGCAAAAGTTGTTGTTGCTGAATTTCCTGTTGGGACATAGGATCAGTTTACTTCCCACTTCCGAAGGAAAGTTATTCATTCATTATAAAGATGCCTTAGGATGTCGTAAACAATCTCACATACTAACTAAATACCAATTGAATTCAACAAAATTTTGTTGCATCACCGCAGTGATGGCACAATAAGAAAAAGACTGATCGATGAAATCACCTGGAACATATCTTACAAAGCAAGGTATCACCATAACAACTCGAATTTGGTAATTCCGCACTTGTCGAGTGCAAAATATTGCTGATGCGATGAAAAAATGCGTGAAAGAATTTGAGCAAGTTGCACCTGCAGTTACAGTTATGCATTTTACGTTTTAAATAACGGGGGCACTATTCCTCGCGATAACATCCTCATGTGCATCGCTAAGAATCACTGGGTCAGAAACATTGTCGTTTCATAGTGCGGAGCCGAATTTTTGCAAAGGGCGTTTTCTTCTTTTTTTTTTTTTGCAAAATTCATTATCCACGAAGGGATAGAGAAGGCGATCAAAGAGAAAACAACCTCACGTTTTTTTCAAACTTCTTTTTGAAACGCGACCGAGCACTGACCCTCCAAGAAATGAAGGAAGTGATGATGTTACAGCATCCATGTTATAAAAACAACGACCCACAATATGGGAACCCCGGAGGCAGTAGAAAGCAATAAAAATATATTCAACGTAGGAAACTGACACACTTTCGAATCAATTAATGAAATCGAACTGATACAAGACTCTCCTGTGCAGCTTTAACGCAGACATGTTCGCCACTCAGGAACTCCTCTCGCCATAAAGAAGAAAAAGCACTTGTGAATATTCGCAGTGAGCAGTTATTCGCGGCTATCTAAATTGCTCATTACAATCCGCCATGCCCTATCGGCAATAGGAAAGTTCTTGGATTGCGCATGAGCACGAAGATGAGTGCGCGAACCTATGCATTAAGGCAGCAGCAGTATTAACCTGTTACGCGCATAAACGGATCGTTTTAATCGCTTATATAGATGGAAGTACAATCTTTAGATGGCAAATATGCAATTTTTGAGAGCAGAATAAACACGCAAATCGATGAGGAATTCAACAGGAAATGAATGACGAGATAAGCTTACGCTCTGACTGCGACTGTAAAACAGCAAGAAATATCATAGGAAAAAATGCTGACGAAACAACTCCAACTGCAAAAACCTTAAAGTAAAGTTGAGCAGAATATAGATCCACCGACGTCGATGGCCATCTACGTGCCACAGGACAAAGATCAATCATGCTGCCTTCTAGCCTGCTGAAACTTCTCCCGACTTCGTGATCGCCCGACGACGGACTAGACAAACAAATAAATATACTTTTATAATGTGCTCGGATTAGTTAGTTACAAGGAAATAGTATACGCTAATTTTGTGGTCAGGTAGCAAAACAATATCAACATCCTCTAAATGAACTTTGGTCGTGACGTCATCCGCGCAATCAAAAAGTTCGCTAGACATGACCATCACCGTAACGTGGGTTTGGAAGGAAAAAAAGCTGCACGTTGAGAACCCGAAAGAATAATATCCATCAACTACTGAATGCCACTCTCCCCTCTCCAAGCTCGGTAAGAGAGAGAAATAGATGCGTACCGTGAAGTGACTGCGTATGCCTCAACGACAAGACACTATTGTACGCTGCAACAACAGGTACTTTTATCGCGTCGTCTTGGCATTGCCGGCACGTCTGTGCGCACTTCCGTACTCCTTCGTGGATTCTGCGCTGAGCTCGATGCACCATTCGTATCGCCACCATTTTGCAAAATCGTCAACTCTGTTGCACTGCTTCCACCTGCGATCGTTTCGTTAACAAGTCTCAGCAAATGTTACCATTATGGTGCAGAACACAAAGAATATTTAACCGAGTCTGATGAGATCAACCAAAATTTCCTTTTTTGTTCCCCTCTCTCGAAAAACCTGTTGGAGTGCTGTTTGCACAAATAGCTGAAATTCACTGCACACAGTATAAATCGCTTATTGCCAGCACTGGTATAGATGCTTAGAAAACCGACAACCTCCAAACGACTTACGATAGTATCAAATTACAAAGAGTGAGTAAGATGCGCAAACACTCATCACGTGCAAGCAACAATACAATCCACACAGCGCTACATCCTCACTCGGTTTTCTAGCTGCCAGCTGCGCCGAATTTTGACATTTGGTGGCTGAAAAATTTCCAAAATCAATCAACTGTCTGCAACTGCAGCCGGTCGCACGACGCTCCTCCCTGCCATCGAGAGTACCCAATTCAAAGCTTACGCCACGCTTTCCACTTTGTCAAGCAACCCCAATATGAATCGGTCACTTTTATTCCGCGCGTCGATCGATTTTCCACGACAAGGCGAGAATTAATTTCGGACCAAAAATGTGGGCAAATTTCGCTGTTGAAGGCTTTCGGAAACAAGGATTTCCAGACGAACTTATTGCTGTCCGAATATTCGAAAATACTCCGACTTTCAAGATGGAGAGCTGAGAGTCCTTGCCAGAGTTAAGAGCTCCAAACAAAAGAAACATTACTTGCCATGGCAGTTACCAGCCCTACTGAAATAATGTTATCATTCTGAACTCGAAAAAATCGAGCTCAACTGAAATTTGAGTTCCCTCAGAAATCAACAGCCGGAAAAGAAATGAGACTGCTCATGTTTTAGCGACACTGCAATCGGTCAGTAACTGTTTAGTACGCACCACTTTCTATAAAAGCTCGAAAATGAACTCCTCTTCCAAACTCTAATAATAGCCACTTTGTAAAAAGTGCTGCAATTCATAAACTCTACTCCTAGCAAACGCATTTTTCCATGCCCATGGCTACAAGCAGCCTAAAGCTGACTCAAAAACTCAACAGCAACTCCCTTCGGACGAACGTCAAAATTTATACATCACCCTCGAAGACAATCCTATCCAGGGATATTTAAAGGTTGAAGGTTGGTTCAGTCGTAGATTGGCACCGCAATCATCGGTGTGTACTGCAGGTGCCTGTGAAAGAAAGTCAGAAAACTAGGGCTCCCCGTCCTTTATGAAAACGCAAAACGTATTGCTCCGGACCATTTTTCATTGGGGGACATTCCGCTGATGAGTGAAAAATTTCCATTTGCGGAATATCTCATGCTTCTACTTTCACATATAAATTTTTATGTATATTTCATTTAAAAGATGTTGAAAATAGAAACTCTTCAACGAAGAATCCTCATTCAACTACAACATTACCTATTCCACGGACAAAACACAACAGTGGAAGTCGCTTCACTTTTGGAAAACGAATGATGATTGAAGCCCTGAAAAATTAATAACTCCAAAAGTCCAATTCTTACAAAAAGTCAGCTCAAGTTTTAAGACTTATTTGGAAGCAGTCATTTCTTCCTTACTCTTTTTCTTCTTCTTTTGTGAACTGCGTGTACGCCCTCCTCTTTGCAGCTGTCCAGTTGGCTCATCATCGTCTTCGATGGCGCCGTTCTCTTTGTCCAACTTTCGCAACCATTCATCCGGTGACATTGGCTTTGCCTTCTGAGACGATTTTATTACCTTAAATGCACTTCCTGACTATCATCGCAAAAACGAGTGGAACTAAACTGAAATGAAGTCATCGGAAAAAGTCAGTGAAGAAAGCTCGCGGGAGGTTCAAAAGATAGCTATGATTTGTGGGAGCCGCCGTTTGGATAGATACCTACAAGAAATAAAATGATAGGCTTTTTTAAAATCGCAAGTCGAAAATACTGGGCAATCAAAAAAGAAAAATATGCTTAACGGATAGGCGACTCTCCCCTAATACATCCCTGAAAACTATGCAGAGATTTCCGAGCATGAGGACTTCTTTGCGTGTTGCATAAAGACATGAGGTGACTCCTGTACGCAATAAGAAATTTTGAAAGAGTTCGCCGATAAAACAACCTTTTTATTTGGACTATCTCGACGGTGATTAACGAACTGTCCAGTGTTCGAATGCATCAAAACGTCCGGTTGATTACCCGATGACGGATTAAATATCGATGGAGTCGCATCATCCTAAAGAGCGCTTTCAAAAGAAAATAGAGACAATCGATGAAGCATAGCTGGATGGGTGTACTTATCAACTGATGCTCCCAAGTCAGAAATCCTGCTAGCTAATCCGTTCCGTATCCAATTACTGGTAGCATACGGAAGTACTCTGAGTTCTATCATCTTTCTCATATGCATTACCATTTTCCGATAGCATCTTAGGGAGGACCAATTTTTTGCTGATGATTTAAAAATTTATCGCTCATGGCTTTGTTCACTCTGCACTTCCACATTCTGCAGAAGGACAACCGCCAAATGGTCGAAACTGTGGCAGCTAGACGTTTTCTAAAAAAGCGATATGGTTCATAGCACAATCAAACATGAATCTTCCCTCCAACAGCTGAGGCAGTATCTACGGCTACAGTTGGTACCATCAGATTAACCATGATGTTTAATTAACACCGGTCTTCACTGAAGGCCGTAGTGCTCCACCGCCGCTGAAAAGGTTATCCGAAATTACAATCTCTATTTGCGCCCTTTACAGCATACAACAAATGAACACTGTCAACAACCCCTCATCATTCAGTGCGGCTTATTTTGGAATACTGCAGTCTTGTATAATTCCTTTATTTGGTTTCTGATATATCAAGTTGTCACAGAATATCCCAAAACGCCTCATCCACATTGCTTTTTGCAGTTGGCGGTAATCCGGAACAGCCAAATCACACCAGAAGATTAAAAATTTTCTGACAGCGCACGTCATCGGAATATTGTGGAGTCACATCATTGGAACTTGTTTGTTTTCAACATGGCTCGATTTTTCGCTTGAAATTATGTGACGCTTTCCGACACTTCACTCTCGAGCATGTTTCACTCTGCCTCCATTCTCCGTGGTCGACGTAGGCACCAGTTCCAGCTCGCCAAAAACATTTCGATACAAATAATTTTCTACACGATTTCCAGTTGCGTGTTTTGAAACCGCAGAATCTACTCCCTGTTAATGTCATCAGTGCCCCATTCCTTTCCGAAACGTTTCACTTCGAAGCATTGCTGCCGCTAGTAGCGAGCCCCGCGATGTGCTTGACGGTGGTCGTTTTGACGCTTCGTTCTTTCCTTTGTTGTTCCTTTCGTTTTGCAATCTGCCTTTGCTTTCCTATTACCATACACCCGAATGTTGCTCCATTTGTGGAAGTTGAGGCGAAATTCTGAAACGCCTGTCTGGCAGTTGACATCAGACAATGAAATGAGCTTACGGGATTTCCAGAGACGTCTTCCTTACTCCACGATCTGAGAAGGTCGGTTTGTTCTTTCTGTGCTTCTAGCCTTGCCAATGTCATGCCGGATCTATCTCGCAAGGAAAGGCGTCGAATGGCACCGCGCGCCGAAAATGGGTTGTCTGTATTCGCTGTCGGCTGCTGGGGAGACTCGAATTTCTTTCGTCTGTAAGAATCAGTTCGAATCCGAATTTAATAAGTACTTCAGTGCACACACCTGCATTCTTTCTACTTCAACACATAAATGCTTCAAAACACAAGGCACCATAGTTGCCTGAATAGAAGCTATAAACTAGACGGTCAAGTTTGTAGAAGGGCTATGTTTCAGCAAATATGATGCTTCTGGGATCTGCTCTCTTTCAGTTCTCATCAGAAAAGCTCGAAATGAATGAAAAAAAAGCAGCAACATTCTGAGAACCTTAGCAAACAGTTTATTTCTCTCATGAATAAAGAATATTTCTAGAAAGAGATGTCACTACTAATAACATTTGTTAGTTCATCCTTCGGAGTTCTGCTTTTCCAGCAAAGAATCGTTACAAAAAAACGATACATATGTAAAGACAAACTTCCTCGATTGCCTTCGGCTGTCTCGAACACCAAAAGCAAGCCTCTTCTTCCGCGCCTCTTGTTGTTGTACTGTCACAATAACTGCTCGTGTTGTTGAATCTTCACAGAGATCTGAACTTGTAATCACTACAACTTTGTGATAAATGAATTCACTCATCCGTCTCCTCCATCCCCACACTCGAACAAGATAATCTTTTTCCGTTGATGTCAAAAGTAAGAGAGCAAAAGAAAACCACCCCAGCGCATATCCTCTCTCCCTGCCGCTGTCTCTCCATTCCCCCTAACATCCCATCTGGTGTAGAAGAGTTTTCTTCGTGCATATTCGGCTTCTTCCAGCAGAAATGATCAGGGAACATTTACTTCTCTCCACAGCTTATTTCCATACCAGATTCACTCAAATCTGATTAGTCACACTCTCCACCATTCCTACTGCACTTTGGATGCAGGAGAGCTAAAAACTGGATTCGTCCAATTACCTTCAGCTTCACTGCAATGCTCAGTCACATCCTCAACTCACTTCAAAAAATCTTGTCCAATATAAGTGTTCGCCCATGCTTACGTGTACTTAACTTGCCAATCCAACTTGCAATGAACCTTCATTATGCAGTCGTAGGTTTCATAATCCGGCCAGTAATCGTTCATTCTTTAAGATGATGGTCATGCAGGCTGCCGTTTGCTTACTCAGACAATAATTTAGCGCAGTTCCCATTAGCGGATATAAAGTACTGTGTACCACCTAGAGGAGGACATATGTGGAAAGCAAACATAAAAGCATTAATCATACCTAAGGGGGTTTCGCCATTATTCGTTTTGGCGTTAATGTCACCACCATATTCGCACAGTAGTTCGATGAGGTCTGGTTGAGCCCAACAAGCGGCCGCGTGTACCGGCATCCACAGATCATTATCCCGTACGCACGGAGACACTCCACAGCGAAGAAGAAATGCAGCCACATCGTAATATCCATTTGCTGCCGCCACATGCAACTGAACAATCACCCATCAACAATCATGCTAAACTGCTTTGCGCATCAACTACATCCCAATGGATAAAACGAGAAAGTTCAATATTTTCGATCTGCATTCTGTTCTTAATGGTCGAGCTATAACCTCGAAGAAGAAGCTGACTGATAACGCACGGACAGTGCCACTTGTTGCATACACAAATGTTTGGTGAGAAAGTGTGCCTCACTGTACAAAAACCGTAAAAAAGGCATTTCTAGAAGGTCACATCTCTGTGATGAAATACATAACAGATAAAAAGAGGTATTCCTGTATATTGCTATTCAAAGCAAATCTGTACCTAGCCGCAGTGAAGGTCGAGAACAGACCAAACCAAGACCTCGCATTTGGCCAAATTCTCCAACATTTCCAAATAGTCATGACTCCAGTGCAACAATCAAGCCGTGGGAAGAACCACAACTTGGCTGATGGGAGACAAAACAAATTTCAAATCCTTTTCTTTCCCTACCCTTCCATGTATGTCAGTAACTGTCGATTAATCACTGCTTACGCGTATTGACCCTCTCTCAACAAATCCCTATTAACGCGAATATGCTCAAATAGGATTGGGTCTCGCGTCACAGCTGTATAAAAGAAGTGTCAAAAGCAACTCTTCAAATACGCTCGAGTCTTACTATTAATTCGAAGCTTGAATAGCTGCCAGCGCGGCTACGAGACAACTTCAGAACTAAGACGCTTCCTTTTAAGAACCAAATAAGGATTCGCCGATATAATCAACTCCCCTGCTCACTTCGTCACCCACAATAAAAAGGTCGCTTACAAAGGTACTGCCATCTGGCTGCCTTGCGTCAAGTGGTTCGCCCTCTTGTCGAAGCAGTTTCATTTCGTCCAACATCTGTTTTTCGGCTGCACCTCGCTGTTCATCTTAGGAGATNGGCGAATATTCACCATTTCAGATATAACAGGGACATTAGTGTCACCGAATAAATAAGTCGAACAGAACGAACAGAACCGAAAAACAGAATATTTTTCAAGTGTTCTCAAAGATAATAAAGCGACGCCTTTTTTCGAAGCCTGAACAACAGTGAGTTCCAAGAGCTTTCCATTGATACCGCCATCGTTGACGACAATACCACACTTCCTAGTGACGAAATACCTTCAACTCCTGCTGGCCTATCTTCTTTTGCCTTCAGGCGGACCACTGATGTGTTATTATTTCTTGTGACTTCCTCTCAGGTCACATCTTTAGACTTCCCCATGGACGATTGCACTCATTAGCTGAATATCAAAAAACCCCTTAAAATAAAATCTCCAATTATAGACCCATTTCCTCAACATCGCCGATGTGCAAGGTTGCAAATGTGATCCAACCGGATTCGCTTTGCAATCACTTCATGGGAACTGTTTATTCAGCCCGAACCAGTTCGGATTCTTGAAGCGAAACTCAAGAGTTCCGCATCTGCTGAGCTGTTGCAATGACTGAGAAAGTAGTACTCGCGCTAACTGGCAGCGTTACTGAAGTCTCAGCGATCGATAATCGAATTCAAACTGAAGCTGTATATGTCAACTATGCAAATCTGGTACCGTCAGCCATTAAAGTCCTTCATTTATGTCGTCCTTTACACTATATTGAAGGGGTTCCTAAACTGAATCCATTGCTTTCCGAATGGTCGAGACTTTCAGCTAGAGTTCGCATTATAAATAGAGTTCCGCAATACAATGTACTAAAACCTGCAATAATTTTAGTAAATTTTAATGACGTAGCGAACGGTTCGACAAGCATCTGTAGGTTTTGCTAATGACTTGAACATTTACAAATCGATTGGTGACCCCTCTTGGATGTTAGACAGCGGTTTCTCTTTGGTCGTCTAATGTTTGACAGTTGGATATTATAGCGAATAACTGGTTTCGTTTGAAGTACGAATGCCTGCTTCGAATCCCCCAGGTAGTCGGCCCGAGATTTGAAAGTTCTCGTGGATCAATCTTTGCATCAGTCTGGTCGCCATCATTGAAACCAGAAACAGGGGTGTTAGAATATATGCAAATGTGTTTCAATATAACAGTCTCTCTAAAGTCTCCCGATCCTAAGAAAACTACGATCCTGAACTACGCAATCCTCTGAACTACGAAGCTCGCTCTCGCACTTGCCGCTTAAGACAGTTTGAATACCGCCGCTTCAAGTTGCACCTCACACTGCGTTCTTGAACTGATAAACTCCTATACTGTGTCTGATGCGCGCTGTTCTCTTGCTCCGATCGCGACGTGATTTATCGCGAGCCCATAGCTTCCAACAGTTTTCGCCAATCTCAACCTTGAATTGACTTCAAAATTCCGTTGTTTCTCGGGTTACTAAAACGTGGAATGCACTTCGTAAGGATTTTGTCATAGCGCCTAGTGTCCTTGCGCTCAGTAGTCGTCCCAAGCATTTCGACCTCCTAAAAACGCATAAGTTCGTGCTTAGTTGATAGAGGCTTTTTGATAATCGCGGTCGCCTACTTTGCTGCTTTCTCTGCTCAGCTTTATGCGTCGGATAGTCTTTATTTTGCCTGTGAAATAAAGATTCAACAGTCAACCAACAGCCAACTGAAAAAGTCCAACATAGAACGTACATTATTAATGTAGTTAGTGTTGTAGCGCAATCGGTGATTCCACTGTACCAAAAACTTTTGCCATAGTACTGTACTCATAGTTCACCTCAAAAAGGGTATAATACTCTACTTCTACCACGCTTCCATATACCTAATGTACTGTACCTACAATACATCCGCGGTTTCAATTTGGTACAGTACTGTACAAGGTATTCTCGCCCCAAAAGTATAACACGAATACCATACTTTTTGTACTTGGGGCTTTTCTTCGCATACACGAATGGGAAAGGAGGAATTATAACGAGTAGAACGAACAGAAACCGCCATAACAGTGCGTGACCGAAAAGATTCAAAGAACACCGAAACAAGGTTCAGAATTACATCAGTATGTTCTTTATCAAAGACGAAATTGATGAAATTGTCGATGGGCTGAGGTTACTAAGGCAGATTGTCACGCTTGTTTTGCCCCCGCTGAAATCCTGGAAACCTTCTGCCACATATCTTCTGGACAACTGGACAGCCACCGCACATTTTCACATGTAGACAACTCATAGTTGAAAAGAGACAGTTTTCCGGACGCATGCAAAATGAATGCTGAAAAAACACTATGTCAAAGGTCGAAATCAAAAACAACTGAAGCATCGATGTTATTTGAACCCTATGGATCACGTTGGCATGAAGCGTAACTGTTGCGAATGCACCGTAGAACAGGAAGTGAAACTGGAAACAAAGGGATGGGAAAAAACAGATTATTTGGCAACAGCACATACACCAGCCACCAAGCAAAAGCGTATAGGAATCACACTGCCTTGAACAGATAGAAGGAGGTGCAGTTCCCTCCCCTTCCCCACCGCATGCTTTGTGTGCACGAATCTATTTGCATTTCTATTCATTTCCAGAAATGATCGATTAAGCCATCAACCACTAATAAGCCGACCAAGTTAATTCGACGCGGACCTTGAATGGGTCGTTCAGCCATTAGCCGTGTTATCCTGAATTTCTACATAACCCTTATTAGTGCACCGACCTCAACAGGACATCCCACTGTCCCCAGATCACCGGCCAGCACCACATTCAATGCATGAGCCGTGTAGCTCAATCTTTTTCGAAATCGCATATCGAGAGAAATTTTTCTACCTGTCTTATCGAAATCATCAGTTTCGTCGTCTGCAGATTCAACAGGGCGGAAAGATGCACCACCATCTTCAACGTCTGAGCTGCTTATTGCAGCTATCTCTTTACATTATGTGTTTCCTGTTTCAAAGTGCAGTACCTCGTACTCGTTTTCAAAATTGCACACTACGTTTGCGCCTCAGTCAGTTACCACTATATGTCGACGGCCAATGGATGACCACGCTTGCCAGGATCTCAAAATGGGCCTGTTCAGTCCTCTGCGCATCACGATATCCATGGCACTTCTTCACACTCAGAAATGCATTTTTGAAAGATCCATCCCGAACTTAATGAATCGCTATAGCAATAAATGGATCCTTGACCCATCATTCGCTCCAAATGTTAACAGATACGGATGCCGACGCTTTCACGCCTGCTACAATCTTCTCCATTATCTCTTCCAGTGGGTCCCTCAAAAACGAGCAAATGGCCTACTGAGGAACTTGGTAAGACGAGTCGCGGATTCAACACAGTTGAACACTCACGGAAATCTTTGCTGAAGAATGTGCCTGGAGACTATTGAGTAGCGTGCGTCGTCAGCTTTTGGAGAACCTTTACGTTTCTTTTCTTTCGGCGTTGTCCTTAGCTCCTTCACAGGACTCGCTCGGCAACTTTCTAATTATTATTGGTGGGATGCTTCACATTGCGGAGCGGTTCTGATCGTTGAGTGTTTTCATCAGTTCAGCGTGATCACCTCTTTGACGTTTTATCGCACTTGTCGTAGTCAGACTGCCTGTTTCCGGCCATCACGTCTCGGACACTTACAGTCTCCTTCGATCACTTCGTAACTTCTGCATCGAGCGGGATAGACTACGATATTTATTGTTTCTGTGCACTCTGAGCGTCAGTCATTTTGAATAACTGTGATGTTAGAGTCAGCAAGATGCCAAGAAGAAAAGAATACTCTCAAAAAATGAACACTAAACATCGACTCAATCTGCTGCACTTTCGTTGAAAAGGTTAAATTTTCTAGAAAGTCCCCATTAAATAACTCCCTCAGAAACAGAATTCATTTGCTCACATGGAGCATAAAATAATCCCTCCTAAATATCGTATAAACGATGAAGCCATAAAAGTTTATAAGATGAGAAACAGAACTGTTCCTTCAAAAAATATTCTGAGGCACAAGAAAAACGAGCCCAAAACGCAAGACAGTTACTCAATCTTATTGATATCGTTCAACATCTATGACAGAAAATTCAGTCCCAGTTTTTCAAATGAACACCTCGTCCCTTATAGCAAACGGTAACGTTACTTCGAGACAAAATGCTCAAATTTGTAATAGCAGAAGCGCACTAACAATTGCACGAGATTTTTTGGATGAAGTATATTTTAGTTATAAGCACAGTGTAATAATGGTATATTATAGTTGCACCCTTCTCCAAAAAATCGACAGAATACCATACTATGAAAATCAGGCTGCGCCGTACTTACACCTTACTTGGGAATTTTTATTTGGTACAATAATGTACTGTATCTGGTATCAGTGCAGGTGCAGTATGAAAGTACAATACCTTTTGGTTCAATGGCATCACTAACAATGATGCAAAGCATTTGTCACGCTAAAGCTTACGGAATGCTCTCCAACCCGAATGTGCGCGATAACTAACCAATATATGCCTGTGTGATACCCCTTGATGCCATTTCGGTTTCAATCACATCGAGAGTTGCCTCATCATCGCAGATATCATAAGGCATATTTCCATCCGCATTCACTGCCAACAAATTCGCACCACTGAAAACAGCGACATTTGTTGAGATCAGAGTTGAGCTTTTCACTGCAAATGACTGAAAGCGACTTCAATCAGAAAAACCGGGAACAAGAAAATTCAAGGGTGTCTAAAATTGAAGAACAATATATTACCGCCTTCACATTCGACGCAGAGTTCATGTCCGAAACGGTACTGGCGCCATTCTAAACTCGACATTACTTCCCCAACCGGCAACACTTCTTTGTTCCAACACCCCTTTAAACAACAATTATCGTTGCGACTGTCCGAGAGGCATGGACGGAAATGATGAAAAGTAAGTGGCATAGACGACAGCTNATATATATATATATATATATATACGGTAAAATAAAGGCGAATATTCACCATTTCAGATATAACAGGGACATTAGTGTCACCGAATAAATAAGTCGAACAGAACGAACAGAACCGAAAAACAGAATATTTTTCAAGTGTTCTCAAAGATAATAAAGCGACGCCTTTTTTCGAAGCCTGAACAACAGTGAGTTCCAAGAGCTTTCCATTGATACCGCCATCGTTGACGACAATACCACACTTCCTAGTGACGAAATACCTTCAACTCCTGCTGGCCTATCTTCTTTTGCCTTCAGGCGGACCACTGATGTGTTATTATTTCTTGTGACTTCCTCTCAGGTCACATCTTTAGACTTCCCCATGGACGATTGCACTCATTAGCTGAATATCAAAAAACCCCTTAAAATAAAATCTCCAATTATAGACCCATTTCCTCAACATCGCCGATGTGCAAGGTTGCAAATGTGATCCAACCGGATTCGCTTTGCAATCACTTCATGGGAACTGTTTATTCAGCCCGAACCAGTTCGGATTCTTGAAGCGAAACTCAAGAGTTCCGCATCTGCTGAGCTGTTGCAATGACTGAGAAAGTAGTACTCGCGCTAACTGGCAGCGTTACTGAAGTCTCAGCGATCGATAATCGAATTCAAACTGAAGCTGTATATGTCAACTATGCAAATCTGGTACCGTCAGCCATTAAAGTCCTTCATTTATGTCGTCCTTTACACTATATTGAAGGGGTTCCTAAACTGAATCCATTGCTTTCCGAATGGTCGAGACTTTCAGCTAGAGTTCGCATTATAAATAGAGTTCCGCAATACAATGTACTAAAACCTGCAATAATTTTAGTAAATTTTAATGACGTAGCGAACGGTTCGACAAGCATCTGTAGGTTTTGCTAATGACTTGAACATTTACAAATCGATTGGTGACCCCTCTTGGATGTTAGACAGCGGTTTCTCTTTGGTCGTCTAATGTTTGACAGTTGGATATTATAGCGAATAACTGGTTTCGTTTGAAGTACGAATGCCTGCTTCGAATCCCCCAGGTAGTCGGCCCGAGATTTGAAAGTTCTCGTGGATCAATCTTTGCATCAGTCTGGTCGCCATCATTGAAACCAGAAACAGGGGTGTTAGAATATATGCAAATGTGTTTCAATATAACAGTCTCTCTAAAGTCTCCCGATCCTAAGAAAACTACGATCCTGAACTACGCAATCCTCTGAACTACGAAGCTCGCTCTCGCACTTGCCGCTTAAGACAGTTTGAATACCGCCGCTTCAAGTTGCACCTCACACTGCGTTCTTGAACTGATAAACTCCTATACTGTGTCTGATGCGCGCTGTTCTCTTGCTCCGATCGCGACGTGATTTATCGCGAGCCCATAGCTTCCAACAGTTTTCGCCAATCTCAACCTTGAATTGACTTCAAAATTCCGTTGTTTCTCGGGTTACTAAAACGTGGAATGCACTTCGTAAGGATTTTGTCATAGCGCCTAGTGTCCTTGCGCTCAGTAGTCGTCCCAAGCATTTCGACCTCCTAAAAACGCATAAGTTCGTGCTTAGTTGATAGAGGCTTTTTGATAATCGCGGTCGCCTACTTTGCTGCTTTCTCTGCTCAGCTTTATGCGTCGGATAGTCTTTATTTTGCCTGTGAAATAAAGATTCAACAGTCAACCAACAGCCAACTGAAAAAGTCCAACATAGAACGTACATTATTAATGTAGTTAGTGTTGTAGCGCAATCGGTGATTCCACTGTACCAAAAACTTTTGCCATAGTACTGTACTCATAGTTCACCTCAAAAAGGGTATAATACTCTACTTCTACCACGCTTCCATATACCTAATGTACTGTACCTACAATACATCCGCGGTTTCAATTTGGTACAGTACTGTACAAGGTATTCTCGCCCCAAAAGTATAACACGAATACCATACTTTTTGTACTTGGGGCTTTTCTTCGCATACACGAATGGGAAAGGAGGAATTATAACGAGTAGAACGAACAGAAACCGCCATAACAGTGCGTGACCGAAAAGATTCAAAGAACACCGAAACAAGGTTCAGAATTACATCAGTATGTTCTTTATCAAAGACGAAATTGATGAAATTGTCGATGGGCTGAGGTTACTAAGGCAGATTGTCACGCTTGTTTTGCCCCCGCTGAAATCCTGGAAACCTTCTGCCACATATCTTCTGGACAACTGGACAGCCACCGCACATTTTCACATGTAGACAACTCATAGTTGAAAAGAGACAGTTTTCCGGACGCATGCAAAATGAATGCTGAAAAAACACTATGTCAAAGGTCGAAATCAAAAACAACTGAAGCATCGATGTTATTTGAACCCTATGGATCACGTTGGCATGAAGCGTAACTGTTGCGAATGCACCGTAGAACAGGAAGTGAAACTGGAAACAAAGGGATGGGAAAAAACAGATTATTTGGCAACAGCACATACACCAGCCACCAAGCAAAAGCGTATAGGAATCACACTGCCTTGAACAGATAGAAGGAGGTGCAGTTCCCTCCCCTTCCCCACCGCATGCTTTGTGTGCACGAATCTATTTGCATTTCTATTCATTTCCAGAAATGATCGATTAAGCCATCAACCACTAATAAGCCGACCAAGTTAATTCGACGCGGACCTTGAATGGGTCGTTCAGCCATTAGCCGTGTTATCCTGAATTTCTACATAACCCTTATTAGTGCACCGACCTCAACAGGACATCCCACTGTCCCCAGATCACCGGCCAGCACCACATTCAATGCATGAGCCGTGTAGCTCAATCTTTTTCGAAATCGCATATCGAGAGAAATTTTTCTACCTGTCTTATCGAAATCATCAGTTTCGTCGTCTGCAGATTCAACAGGGCGGAAAGATGCACCACCATCTTCAACGTCTGAGCTGCTTATTGCAGCTATCTCTTTACATTATGTGTTTCCTGTTTCAAAGTGCAGTACCTCGTACTCGTTTTCAAAATTGCACACTACGTTTGCGCCTCAGTCAGTTACCACTATATGTCGACGGCCAATGGATGACCACGCTTGCCAGGATCTCAAAATGGGCCTGTTCAGTCCTCTGCGCATCACGATATCCATGGCACTTCTTCACACTCAGAAATGCATTTTTGAAAGATCCATCCCGAACTTAATGAATCGCTATAGCAATAAATGGATCCTTGACCCATCATTCGCTCCAAATGTTAACAGATACGGATGCCGACGCTTTCACGCCTGCTACAATCTTCTCCATTATCTCTTCCAGTGGGTCCCTCAAAAACGAGCAAATGGCCTACTGAGGAACTTGGTAAGACGAGTCGCGGATTCAACACAGTTGAACACTCACGGAAATCTTTGCTGAAGAATGTGCCTGGAGACTATTGAGTAGCGTGCGTCGTCAGCTTTTGGAGAACCTTTACGTTTCTTTTCTTTCGGCGTTGTCCTTAGCTCCTTCACAGGACTCGCTCGGCAACTTTCTAATTATTATTGGTGGGATGCTTCACATTGCGGAGCGGTTCTGATCGTTGAGTGTTTTCATCAGTTCAGCGTGATCACCTCTTTGACGTTTTATCGCACTTGTCGTAGTCAGACTGCCTGTTTCCGGCCATCACGTCTCGGACACTTACAGTCTCCTTCGATCACTTCGTAACTTCTGCATCGAGCGGGATAGACTACGATATTTATTGTTTCTGTGCACTCTGAGCGTCAGTCATTTTGAATAACTGTGATGTTAGAGTCAGCAAGATGCCAAGAAGAAAAGAATACTCTCAAAAAATGAACACTAAACATCGACTCAATCTGCTGCACTTTCGTTGAAAAGGTTAAATTTTCTAGAAAGTCCCCATTAAATAACTCCCTCAGAAACAGAATTCATTTGCTCACATGGAGCATAAAATAATCCCTCCTAAATATCGTATAAACGATGAAGCCATAAAAGTTTATAAGATGAGAAACAGAACTGTTCCTTCAAAAAATATTCTGAGGCACAAGAAAAACGAGCCCAAAACGCAAGACAGTTACTCAATCTTATTGATATCGTTCAACATCTATGACAGAAAATTCAGTCCCAGTTTTTCAAATGAACACCTCGTCCCTTATAGCAAACGGTAACGTTACTTCGAGACAAAATGCTCAAATTTGTAATAGCAGAAGCGCACTAACAATTGCACGAGATTTTTTGGATGAAGTATATTTTAGTTATAAGCACAGTGTAATAATGGTATATTATAGTTGCACCCTTCTCCAAAAAATCGACAGAATACCATACTATGAAAATCAGGCTGCGCCGTACTTACACCTTACTTGGGAATTTTTATTTGGTACAATAATGTACTGTATCTGGTATCAGTGCAGGTGCAGTATGAAAGTACAATACCTTTTGGTTCAATGGCATCACTAACAATGATGCAAAGCATTTGTCACGCTAAAGCTTACGGAATGCTCTCCAACCCGAATGTGCGCGATAACTAACCAATATATGCCTGTGTGATACCCCTTGATGCCATTTCGGTTTCAATCACATCGAGAGTTGCCTCATCATCGCAGATATCATAAGGCATATTTCCATCCGCATTCACTGCCAACAAATTCGCACCACTGAAAACAGCGACATTTGTTGAGATCAGAGTTGAGCTTTTCACTGCAAATGACTGAAAGCGACTTCAATCAGAAAAACCGGGAACAAGAAAATTCAAGGGTGTCTAAAATTGAAGAACAATATATTACCGCCTTCACATTCGACGCAGAGTTCATGTCCGAAACGGTACTGGCGCCATTCTAAACTCGACATTACTTCCCCAACCGGCAACACTTCTTTGTTCCAACACCCCTTTAAACAACAATTATCGTTGCGACTGTCCGAGAGGCATGGACGGAAATGATGAAAAGTAAGTGGCATAGACGACAGCTTGTTCGACTACTTCCAATCCGCAAGAACACTGATAGAACGCGGTGCTGGTTATAAAAGTCCGGACGACTGTGTTCAACAACTAACTTGTCGATGAGTAGACGTACAATGTCGATATGCGCACAACAGGCGGCTGCATGCAACGGCGTCCACTGCTCCGTATCTTGGGCATTCACGTCGGCACCGTGCCTCAGCAACAACCGCAATATTTGCTCGTTATTATCGATCGCACACTTAAAGCATAATACCGTATAATTTCAACATAACCCCTCTTTTCGACAATACGTAGTATTTTCGAAGTTACTAACGCCATATGCCACCCGGTATCTTTTGATTTTCAAGCAAAAGCGTGAGTGCAGAGACTTACTGATAAAGACCCGGCTGGACAAACAGAACAACCGCTCCTGACAGCAGGAAATGGGATCAAACCGTTCGCACAGCACTCCGTTTCATACTTCAGACGATGCAAGTGGAGCAAGAATATACACAGACCTATATTTTGAGCTTTATTGCGGAACGGTTAAAGATGGAAGAAAGAACAACTGACCTGGTGCAGAGGGGTCAACCCGTCTTCATTATGTGAATTCGGATTTGCACCCTCCAACAGTAATCGTTCAACTAAAAATAAAGCTTTTAAATGAAGCAAAATCAAGTAATAAGAATAAGCAAAACATCTTCGAGCATGGGATTGCCTTCGGTCAACGTAAACAGAATATCTGTTGTCGTATAAAGCGTGAAAGGCTGTTTTCAATATTCAAAGCTGGCCTTACAAGAGAGGGTGCAACGACACAGTTGCAGGACGATTTCCTCAGGCACACAGAACTTAGCCATGCGGCAGAAAAAGAACCAACGAGTGGATGAGCTATACTGAGCAAATGGTATAAGAAGATGATCATGAAGCGCGCTAAGAATACCTTCGGTAGCATCCGCTCGACCTGTAGCTTCGAGAAGTGCCACCTCAGCACTGAACTTGAGTCGGGGTCGACGGGGTGGTGGCGGAGCAAGTTGTTTTTCACGTTCATCACACTTCTTCAGCTGTAGCCTTCGCCGCTCCCTGAAAATGTGACTGCCTTAACAAGCCTCCTCATACGACCCACAATTTAGTAAAGTGCTAAATGATAATTCATCACTGGATAAGATCCAATCAACAGAATCAGACTTAGCAGAAGGGAGCGTTAGTATACAAGGACGGGAAATCAGATGCTCTATTTCTCATGAGCACACCAGCTGTGCTCATGAATCTTCTTTTTCACTTCTCCAGGCAATAAAATACATTGTCTCAAGAAATGAGGGATATTAAAAAATTGTAACTTCTTCGTAGGGAACTCACTCCGTTATGCAGTAAGAGGGCGAGATTTCTTCGAAAACGTGTTACTGCGAAGAACGGCTATGAACTGCTTGACGAAACTTATTAATAGCGTGGTCAAATCATAGCCCTTTGCGACTTTATCATGACGCTCGATCGCCTTGCTTGGGTAATTCTTCAGTGATTCTAAATCGAAAGTTTACGACAAAACTCGTTTGCGGCAGACCCCTGACGGGCAATTTTTTTAGGTATTATGACGAAAGAACAGATGGGAAGAGTTGCAAAGACAGGACCTCAAAATTCGATCGGAATAGATGTTACTGCCATTAGCAATAGTAATGACAGTACAAGCAAATCTTTATTCGTTATTCCTCCGACGGCTGCATGAGTTTCAGATTTGGAAATTTGCTGCACCTCTCGGCGTAAATCTGTGCCTTCTCTATATTTATTGCCCTATCAAGATGAACAAAAGTGCATTAACAAATCTCGGACCGATGAAGCCTCCTTCCCAGGTTCTTATTAGACCAACCTTGTAGGACGTTTAAAACGCTGTTAAGGCTCACTTTTAGAACCAAAACAACACATTAGAATATCTCGTGATACGCTGGAAATAGGGAGTAAGCTTAACCGAATGCCTCAAATGGCTTAGACTACAAGTTCTTGTGTAACCGAACAGTACAGCCTTACTTTAAGGACTAAAATATAACTCTACAACTACTGATTCAAATGATCATGATAAAAATTGCCCTAAGGATTGCTTTCAACAAGGCATCATTCACTACCGACCAGAAACGCTCTCATTCTCGCTAGCTTTATGCTGGCACATTGCTACGTGACAATTTTTGATCCCTTCTCGCAATAAAATCTTTGTACATGAGGGATTACGTTGCCGTCGGGCAGGGAAGTCTGCACTCAGTGGATGGCCAAACTCCATTGCACACAAGGCCGCATTCGGTGGTGTATTTTCAGATCCACCTAATTTACTTCTTCCAGTGTTTAGCAAAGTTTCCGAATTGGAAAGGAACGAAAAAAGTGCTTGTAAGAATTATTTGAAAAGGCCTCATATGCAAAAACTGATTGACATAGTTGAACGATTTCCTCAGGTAACTGAAAAAATAGCCGCTCGATTGAAATCTTGTCACTGCAATTATGCGAATCCGGTTAGCGTGGCAACAAATGAGAGAATCGACGGTTTCAACACCTTCAGTAAATAAGCAGTTAGCCGATGCAACACAGGGGAGGGGAGGGAAGGGGGAGAGGGAAAGAAGACGCGACGTAGTTATTATATGGCATCGGAAAACAAGTGAAGAAGAGAAAGCTGTTTGCAGCCTTCTACAACGGAATTCCACGTTTACGCATACAAGCACCTGCGAATTTCAGCGGATATATCGATTATGCGCGAATGGACACGGATAATGCTGTACTGGTCAGCTCAGCAGTAGTACCTTGACAACAACTGAGAGATAGGGGAAAGCTCTTCGAATCTTCTTTTGAAGGGATTTGAAGGGAATAGAAAGCATAATTTGGTAAGGCTCTCCACAGCAACCAGTAAAACAATTTCCATTTTTTTTCTCTGCAGATCCCTTCGGACAACTGCTCAGCTTTACTACTGAGTACTTCCTGCTAGTATCCTGTTCAGGCGAACGCATAATTCATCACACAGAGCGGTGAGTGACTTCCAAGGCTCTCTCACTGTTTCCCCACTTTCATTCATAAGGAAGGAAGATTCAGCATAGAAAGCACAATAGTTTCAGTGCAAGGACTGCATAAAGTTCCACAGTCCACTTATGTGAGCGCGATGACACCTTACACCTTCTCTCCCCCCC
>JAARMF010000457.1:23243-55401 GCA_022844705.1 Toxascaris leonina | reverse complement strand
CCCCCCCCCCCCCCCCCCTCGCTCGCCCCATCCCCCCATTTTCGGTCTGTATTTAAGGCATGCAGCTCGACTTCGTCCTTAGGTTTCTTTTTCAAAGAATGCTGCGAATTAGCACAGGTGCTAATGATTCGAATGGCACACTAAAATGCAGTTGTTGTGGCAAAAAATGAGGAAGGTACTTTCACTGATGGAAACCAATCAGCAGAAGTAATCTATTTTCCGTTATCGCCATTCCACCAACTGTTTTCTTCGATCTCTACGACATTCATACAACATTTCGAAATAAATATGTCATATTTGAAGTACATATGTAGTTCTGAAAGAGATTGAGCACTGCGCCATCCAGTGAGTTCGGTATTTGTTTTCGAACACTGAAGGCAATTAGAGAGTTGAGAAAAGAGCAAGTGTAAAAAGTTGAAGTATAAATCAACGTTTGCCGATTCTGTGCTATGCTATTTCGCCTTCATTATTCCAGTGTTTGTGGCCTTTGTCTGATGATATAACTGCAATAAACATCACTATATTCCACGGAGATCAACTACTATGCCCTACTCACTATTGGATGCCCGCTAATACTGCACACTTCTTGAAAAGTAAACAACACAACAGATGAGGATGCCTTGGAAAAATGTTCCACAAAAAAGATCAACAGTTGAAGGATTTCGTTACAGCAAAGTTATTATTAAAAATACGAATCAGGAAGAAAGAGGAAACTCGTTCTTCAAAGATAGTTCAGAAAAATGAAGATAAAATGGTAGAAAATTTTTGAATGATAGAAAGAAATGCAAACTGACTTGTCTTATCTTGTTTGAAGTGCTCAACAATGCAAAATTTTTCTGCCCTAGCTTGTGAACGATGAGTTGTTCTAACTTCAGATCTCAACGCCACCCCCTCGATCAAAGCCCTCGTTAAAGGGACGGATAAAATCAACGCGTATTTTCAATCACTGCTCATATGCGTACTTCCAGACAAAACAGCATGATTGTGAGCAAACCAAGTAATTCAAAGAAAAAAACTCCAAATCTAGTCAGTGGTTCATCAAGTAACAATAGCCATGCTACAAGGAGCCGAACTGGAAGATCTCATTTAACACCGATTTGCGCATACGATCAAACGCTCACATCCATTAACAAATGTTGTTAGCTCTAATAAATTTCTTAAACCTCCTGCATATTTCTATATCACAAATCTGAAATCTATAATTACCACACAAGCAAAAAATCCACAACCTTGAAGGTCTCTCATAATCGCTCGTTCTCCAGGCGCTCTTTCGCTGGCCTAAAAGCTATCACTCTTCAAGGGGACGAAAACATGAACCCCATGGCCCGATGCATTCGCCATTCGCCAATCTGTGAACAGGGATTTCATTAACACGTCTCAGTTAGCAAATCCGCAATTAGGATGGCCAAATGCAAAGCAGTCACCTCACATTTTTGGCCACGCTTTAGCTCTGCGAAAGTGCAGATGCCCAGTTGAGTGAAAAATTTATTCTTCACATATATGCCACCTCACGTCCGCATTTGTGATTCATTTGAACTCCCACATCAAGCATCCATCGTAGGCCAAGTGAAATATAATGAATATAAAGGTTTTTTTTCAGCCAAATCTTACAGATCAAAGCGATAAGCTTTTTCATTCGCAAGCAAAATACTCCTCTCGACTGTGAAGACAAATCCATCTTCGTAATTCAGCGAAACATTTTCTTCATTGCTTGAAAGTTTCTGCGCCTAGAGTTATTAAGGAAATTGGAATGAAAACTCAGTACGTAAAATTAGCCACGTCGAAAGATCCGAAAACAAAGTGAATATTAGAGTGCACCTGCGTAAGTTATAGAAATGAAGAGGGATATAAGCAAAGTTAAAAATTTAAACAAATTTTTCTCAGCAGTCAGGCGGGCTTTCTCGAAAACTGTTGAAGTGCTGCTATAAAATTTATCAGCCCATTTCCTTGCTCAAAAGATTTGCCCATAACCGTGTAGTTCTAATCGAGGTATATTTGTTTCGAAAAATGCCCCCAAGAGACGACGCGGTGTGCTCTTTACTGGTTGTTGCCGTTTCATTGCTAGACGCACACAATAAGCAGCCGCTGGCGGTTGGCTCCTGAGATCAGCAAAAAAAGAAAGGACTGCATTCAAAACAGAGAAAAGAAGGCAGACGGAGGACTCGTAGGAAAAAGAGTGAATTGAATGTAGCCCATAAATCTGCCTTTCTATCCATATTGTGCTAAAATAACAAAAACGATTATACGGACCTCCGAACGACCGAACATTGAAAATGTAGGACGCAGTGCATTTGGGATGCCGTCTGGTCGTCACCTAGCAAAGGGTGCAACATACTCAAATAAGTGGCACATAAAAGAGGTATTGCTACAATATTAGCGATGTTTTTTTGTTTAGGCACATAGCTTATGTCACGCGTAACAAAGCAGCCAGTCATTGCAGCATATTTCTTCGAGGGCACATAAAAACCTCTTCGCTGGATTTGACGTTTGTTGTCACTATGAAATAATATCACTGCTATGCGTGAATCAAGTTAAAAAATTGGCAATTTCACACTAACTGAATCATGGCCTCTTGACACTCTTCATCTCAAAACTTTTACAAGGTGCGATGAGAAGGGAGAGGAAACCCTGAGTCAGCGTAGGAGAGGAAAACCTCAAAACCGGCAGAGATGTCTGATCTGTTCAAAATTTTCAAAAATGACAACGAATCTTCTTGATGTAATCTTTACTTTAGCAATGGCTGCAAACAATAACTACATACATACTCAACCCTGCCTACTGCGCTTCTCCGACTTGTGATCTCCAATTACAGCATGCAGAGGACTAATGCAGCTCTCTTCACTTCTCCCTCTCCCCCCCCCCCCCCCCTCCCCTCCTACTTCAAAAAAGGTCACACGCTGACATTCTCATCTTTTGAAGTCGCATGTTTCCCTCTTATATCCCTCAATATAAAATGTACCTCCTCAGCTCAACCCCGAAACCGGTACATACTCGCATCGTTTTGTGTACTCGCTTGTGTAAATCAAATGCAAACAATCGATCGTGAAGAAATCTCAGTTGTTATTATTGTAGAAAAAGCGCGCTATCTGTTTAAGCAAACATAACATGACGTATAATTTAGATGATTCAGAATGCTTCCTGTATCGCACCCGCCATCCTCATCTCTCCCCTCCNCTCCCCCCCCCCCCCCCCCCCCCCCCACCTCCCCTTTGAAACAAATGGAAAAACTGCGCACGGTTACGTGCCAACCCCTACTCTCCCTCTTCCTCCAATGAAGGCATCGCAGCCACATGTCGTCATTGCATTAGCTGATTTCTTATTGTTTGCTCTAGCTATGAGGGATCGGCCGTTTAACGTTTACATGCACTTGTTGGAGAAACTGCCTGGCCATTTGCGTGAGCAATTGTATGAACTACACATGACAACCCATAAAACAAATTTCAGCTCTTTGCAAACCCTGCCGCACGGTTTGCAAAATCATATGGCTGAGTCCGGCAATGCGCCAAGCGACCTTTTGTGGAGTAGCCGATTTTCATTGGCAGGAAGTGGGGGGGGGGGGGGGGGGGATGCGAAACTTCCGAAGATGTGGAGAAGAAACAAGGTAACTCCTGAACGGACATACCCTTTCCACTATTAGTGCACCACTGACATGTATCAGGATATACTTTTTCAAATACGCGAAGGATGAGAAACTTGGCACTGAGGCACTGATGGGAATTGATCTCTCCATGAGAATAGTGAAAGGAAAGGGGAGACGGATCAGAACGGCAGTGAGTTTAACCAAACCGCCAGAAGCAGAAGTCTAGGGAAGGGTCCCTCAAAACATGCAAAATTACAGAAAAGATGGCGATCAAAAACGAGACTGTTTAACCCAATGAAAGACGTGGTGCGACGTTCAGAAAATATTATCCTGGGCAGTAATAATCAGGGATAGAGTACGACCCGCTTCAATATTAAGCGAGCGGACGGCTTCCCGAACGTCAACTGGAAACATTACTCGCACCGAAAACGGCTCGAGTAAAACCAGGCGCAGATATGCAGCGGATGAAAATTTCCCTGACAACTAAGAACCTTGTAACTTACGAAAAGCATCAAATGTTAGAACGAAGATCTAAGAAAAGATTACGGTAGGAGACGTGAAGACCAGTAGGCTACTAAGAGATGCTCTCAGAACATTTGCTGGCTCATCCGAACCACGAATACCGATCCACAACACTTTCCCCTAAACTTATGTGAATTTCTCGGGCAGAGAAGGTCATCAAGCAGCATCGCACTCATCACAGCTAATGACAAATAATGACCGTCTGCAACAAAATAAGCCAATGTGGAAGTCAATCTACTAGTTCAGTACAACTGTTAAGACACCCATATTGGAAGATCAGTGAATGAAACATTCCTGAAAGACATAACCTCTGAAGCAAATTACATAAAAGCCATCACTTTGTATGAGTGCAAATAAAAAGGACCAGAACCTCCTTCACGTACTCGGAGAACGCTGAGACAGATTGGGACCTCCAACATCACTTATGATGGAAGTTCTTCAACCTGCAGAATGGCAGAAACTGTTTAAAAGAGCAACCGAACAGCCTAGGATGTTTTCAACTTTTTTGACCCTCAACTTGCTAAGCATCATTCCTTGAAAGAAAAAACGAATGAAGTAAGCTAAAAATTTGTGATCTTAACAAGCCATTCAACAGGGAAATTGTAAAGCGAACGAAGCGAGAAAACTGCCATTTGTCAGCATCCTCGCTGCTTCCCCAATCCTTTTTAGGCGGGTTTCAACCTCCTCCTCTCATGTGCTGTGCTCAAACGTTCAACACGTTCGCCCATTTAACTAAGACCAAGCTTGAATACTAACTTATCAGAAAGACCTAAAAGCACTTCCTCTTTCAAATAATTGAATGAGCAATAACTAAGCAAGTCGGTAAGCGTGATAGTTAGAATAGCATGGCATGTGCTACTGCAGTGTGCTGATTTGACCAATCCCCTTCAGAAAGCCGCCTTCGTACAACGAATATGCAAAACACTGGCCTCAAACATTAATCAACCAGACCGCTTGCATAAACCTTCTAAAACAATTGCTATAATCCAATCGAAAGGACACAACTATGAAAGAACCTCCGGAGGCAAAGCGCATACAACCTTTTCTACTCCCAAATGCCCATGATTTCTCGCGCAGTTGAAGTGGACGACAGCCTAGATCGTCGTAATATGGAGCGCATGATAGCTGCAAAATTTTGTTTCCCTGGCCTCAAATGCAACCTCGGGGTACACAGATGCACACTTACGAACAAACAGACCGGCGCGCAGAGACATGGCGACACTACAATGAGCTCCCATAAGACAAAATTGTGAAGGCACATGAAAAAGATTATTATGTGCGGCAGAAGAACCTCTCTTATCCTTTCAACTATCAACAATAACTCATGCCGCTGCTTCATCCCAAAACATTGACACATATACTTGTATGCAACTATCCAGAGGCTGCAGGGGAATGCTGTAACATAGCACATTGCCATGAAACTGTCAAGTCCATTCAGGGAAAATTTGTGGCGAAAATAAGTGAGCAGCTAGCGATGGGCACGCCGTCCGCTTATTAGTTCGAAAATTACAAATTCGCGGTCAGTGGAATATGCACATGCATGTGTGAACCACGCGCTGTTCTAAAATATTGGTAGTTTCAAAAAGAAAAACGACGCAACAATTTGCCGTCTAAATATCGAACACACCATCGTTCCAAAACTCTTCCATTTCCAGTTTTTCTTCATTCTTCCTCAGTCCACATGAAAATCAAGCAATTGTTAAAAACTGCAATGAATCCACACGAGAATTAAAAAAGCATGAGTAAGGTGTGTCCAGATTTCTACATTGCCTATCAGAAATGGATGGAATTTAACAAATCGAATGTGATAGTCACTCTCCCTCAAAGTTCAGTTAAATATGATAATAGCCGGGAAATTGAGAAACTAGATGCTGCGGAAGAACGGTATTCTGGAGAACTGAGAGACATCTGTCCCTCCTTGCTACTTTTCTCTTCCCGCCATCCTCTTCTTCTAGGCTCGCAAAATGATATCGATTAAGAAATTACTAACGAGGGGCACACTGGCTTTTGGTGTTATGCCAGCGAATTGATCACCTCACTGTACGGCATCAACATGTAGCCTTTCGAGTGGAAATCCAATCGACCACCCATCTCATAGGAAAATAAACTCGCTATATGCACTCACCAGTATTCACACTCTTTCATGCATTTTGGCTTCGAATATACTGACGGCTGAACAAACACTCACCCATCCTATTCTGTGACAAAAGAAAAAAGGAACGAGACGGGGCATTCTCTCGCTTCGTTTTCCACGTAAGACAGTCATCATTTTACTTGACTTCCTCTCCTCCTATTTGCTTTCGAAACGAACTTGACATGACAATTACCGCAACATTACGATTCTACTCCAGCCACCTATGTACTATAAACAACTGATGTGACAACCAACACGCTCGTTATCCACTTGTATATTCACGAGACTGTTGTGAGCTTATAAGTGTTCTGTGATGCTTCAAGCGTGCTTGTTAACGTGAAGCATTCTAACGAAGAAAATATCCTAACAAACGTGCGGGAAACTGTTTAAGCGGCTATGCAGCAGCTACACTGAGCACTACAAGTGGAAGCATCTATCACATATCACCTTATCGCGGATTAATTTATGCAGTTATGAGAGAATTGAAATGAGACATATTAAAAAACACGCCACCGAAGTATTTCGAGCAACCATCTACCGCAGTCATGATTCATTCGCCGCTCCCGATAACGGTGATTCGCACTCACGCAAAAAGCACGCATCGTTAAATGAGGACAAACAACTTTCTACGAAGCAATCTTTTCATTGTATATGAAGTATGCAATGTTAGTGTGTAAAACATTTAAAACATTTAGTGGATCTACTTTTAAAAAAGTAGTGTAAAAAATTTAAGAAATTAGTGGGTCTACTTCTAAAAAAGCATGGCTAATTAATCGCATAGACTCTCGCTTGGCATTTTACTGAATATGCAGACCTGCATGCGGGCCAACTTATTATGTGAATGGTGCCTTATTTACGAAATACGCACATTAGACTGATACAGCAATTAAAGCAACTAGACCACATAAACGCTATTTGAGTAAAACAACCAGTGAACGTACATCGTTAAACAGATAGATATGCTGAACGCAATTCTGCTAGTACAAGTCCTTCAATGAGCAACCACTCACCAGAAATTCAAGATACAGCATTTGGCTGGATTATCTGCTCGAAGCCTGAGGTTTGAAAGATAACTGACAACTACATAAACTCCGATCCTATCCGAGTTCGGCTGCATCGAATAATCACAAGTTGTAAAACCTGGAAAGCATCGATTAACCCCTCATTATCTTATCAGTAACCCCCTGCAACAGCACACCCCTTCCTCTCCACTTACATGAGAAGACTGACTGTTGCTCGAAAAGTCGTTATCCCGGTCCAATTACTATCACGAAATGTGTTTGAAAAATTCGCGAATCGATGCGATCAATTATATAAGAATGGGAAGCATCCAACAATGAAATTTGGAAAAACTACGCCCAAAAGTTCATAGTTTTAGTCAGAGTTCTGAAGCTTTCGACAAAAAAAAAAAAAAAAAAAAAAAATCCGAACTCGAATAACTTTCGAGCTGAAGCTATCCCAGTAATCAGATATTGAACATGACGTCCTTTGAAGACTCATCGTTCTTTACTGCTGCACTCAGCACGAACCATTTCCAAGTAGCACAACACTATGCATTTTTTTTAGTCTGCATCAGCACTTGATAAAACAGGCTGTTTAGCTGTTTTCCTATTCTTGAGCTTCCCACACTTTACATTATATTAAAAAATCACTTGATCACTTGATTGACCGGACTGTCGAACGTCAATAACGCTGCCGGTCACAATGCGCTTCCATTAGGGTACTGAGGCCCGTGGTTTTGCATTGTTGTAGCCAAAAAGTGACGCCACCCCGCTGGCCAGGCGAGCAGGCCACTTATATATATGTATATATATATATATATATATATATATATATATATATATATTCAGTTCGGAGTTTCGGTTATTCGGAGTTTCCTTCTCCTAGCCTTTCTTCTTCCACGAAGTACCTGCAAGGCAGCAGGGGCTGCGATCTTTTTCGGCGGATCGTACTCGCCGTGATGCGAAACCGTCATTGGGTAATGTGACCATTTTTTAAGTGTTGGCGCGCCACCGCCAACCCCAGTCACACCCTGATGAATTTCGCCGTCGGTTGGTTCACGCCTGCTTATTCAGCATATTCGCAGGCGACCGTCATATCTGACGGTCCTTCGCGACCCTTCCACCGCATCGAGCTGAGCGGCAGGAAACCGACCGCTCAGCAGCCGCCCAACGACACCGACAACCATATTAAAAAAATGAACACACAAAATAGCAAATGCGTTACGTTTGTGCCTATAAAAAGAATGGGACAGCAAAAGAAGGTGGGGATAGGAAGATGAGTGCAAACTTAATCCAGGCCAAAGCGCCGAACTGCCATCAGCAATGTATGCCGCTCGATTCTGATCGTGATCCACGTTTCGACGCAGACAAGAACGTTGCGACGCGAAAGCACACCACTGGGAATTTCCCGCTAACAGACAGTTGCTGCTGTTGGCGCTACTGATTTCATCGGTATTCATTAAGATAAAAACTAGCTAACGCGGAATCGTATCTTTAAAGGCTAAAGCCTTCTTTTTCTTGAAAACTTTTGCTATTGTGGAAAAAGTTACAGATGATTGGCAGCCACTAGTAAACGACGTGAGGCCACTTTTTGCTATCCTCTCATCCCCACTTGTTTCCTTCATTTTGCCTCTTCGATCTTCACACCCTCAAATTTACGTGAGGAAATTACTAAGCGGTTAGGTGTTCATTTTCATCAACAATGTTCAACTTATACCACAAACGGCCAAGAATTACTGCGAAGAAGCATTCCGAGGAAAGCACATGAACGTAAAAGGGCAAGAAGAACAATGTACAATAGATCGCTCCAGTATTCTGTCATTTGAATGCTTGCGATTAAGCTTACAAGTTTACGTTCAAAGTTGATTAGCAACTAGAGATCATCGTTGCTGCTGCTGGGAAGTAAAGAATAGGTGGGGAAGAGGAGAACGCAAGGAACAGGTCTGTGGGAAGGGTTGCCTGATCCGAATCTTGCTTGCACATAAAAGTACTACACAAGGTGCAGCAAGTTGAGACCAATAACGAAGTGGAATCAAGCAATGCGGAAATACGCATCAACGAGGTTGATTACCTCACCATGCCTACAGTTGTTCACCTGAGAGGAATTATTGCCATTGGCATACTCCTCATGTTCTTTTTCTCTTCATTCTTCTTTTACTTTTTTGCCTTTATACGTTTCTAGCCATTTCTCGTTGCCGTCTAATATTCTTTTCGTAGCTACAACACTTAATGTATCCCTGCCAGTCCCGTTTCTTCCCTAATTCTAAACCGCTCTTCCATCGCTCAAGCTGCAAGCTGCTTATCAAATTCCCGAATAGGAAAACGATAGGACTAGCCGACAATCAAATGACGTCAGCACTCTTCGCAGGACATAATGCAAACGTAACTTCCCCCCCCCCCTCCCCATATTGCGGGGGGGGGGGGAGGGGAAGCAAGAACGCGGCAGACTGTCAACAAGGTGGGAAGATCCGTCGCGACGTCTACATGGCGTTGCTTGGATGCGGCAAGTTCAGGATCACGAAAGATGGAAAAATTGCCAGCTGCATCGATGGACAGAACAACGAAATCGATGAAATCACAGCTGTTCAACGTATTCAACGTAACGTAGTCCCCCCATTAATACACATCCGTGCTTCATTCTCGCCTGTGAACACTAGCGCACGGTTCTCCGAATTGCAGTTGGTGAGCGATGTCCAAGGAGCCAAAACGGAAAGCAGAGTGCTGCACCGAAATGAGAGTGGAAAAAACCTCCCTGAGGGCCAATGAACTCACTCGAGGCTACCAATTAACAAATGTCAGCGGGAGACACATGCATGAGGATTAAGCACTGGTCGACTGAGCAACACATCTTCTGATGGAAAAATTGCACAAACTGACTGTTGTAGCGTTAAGAATTTATGAGACATGTCTGCACTAAGATAGCTGGATAGCCTTAGGCAGCCTTCACTGTTCGAGCTGTGAACTGAAGCTCTAAGCATACTAAAGAAAACGGCTGGAATTGCTCACTCGTATATCAATAAAACTTTATGGCCAAGCAATGAATGCACAAACTTCGACGGCAAAAGGGTGACTTAAAACATTTTGTATTGAACATGAGCATTTGCGGCTGCCTGTATTTCCATTTGATCTTGTGTGAGACATTTCAGGTTCTCAAACAGCAATTCAGGTGTTGAGATCGATGACAGTACAAGTTAGACTTCAATGCTCTCCTCAGTCCGACGTGATTTCTGGGGCTGCAGTACGTTTATAACGAGCTGGAATGATATGGCTTAGATCAAGATTCCATCACAACACGGCTGCTACTGCTAGCCACTGCAAGAGTGGCGTCTCATTAGCGGAAACGGAGTCCTAAAACTGCAATAAGAGTGCGTTCTGAAGAAATGCTGTAAAGTCGAGCCCTGCAATTCAATGCCGCATATCCATAAGCAGCAAAGAAAGCCAAAAAATTGCATTCTTCTTCAAACCAATTATGGCGCTCATACGGCCCATGAGTCTTTTATAAAGTGTGGACCTGGGCGGTAAACCAAGTAAGAGCTTAAATCAGCTCAATACGGGGAATGCTTCGGTGAGTTCGGCGGACTGAAAACTGCGATTTTCAACAACACTCTTAAGTGACTATTGGCATGATTTGGCCGTCGCTGCCTCATTCAAACGAAGCCGTTTATAAATAGCACTCACCACATAAAGCCTCTCTCATGATTGCAATTCAATTTGCAACTCCCTCCAACTACCTTCGATATGGGATGAATGTAAAGAGGAAGGAGATGAAAGGATTGCGGAGAAAGTCTTCTAAAATAAACAGTAAAAAAAACGACTGAATATCATGAGGTAGCCTTGTTTGAATGAATGAAACCCTTCAACCGCTATATCCATAAGCGATAGTTCTATTCGATACTACTACCAATATAACGAAACATTTCTGGCCGAGCTGGTAGCGATTTAATTGGTTGAAAAATGATTTTTGATTTATGGCGACAAATTCAACGAAGTTGAATCCACAAAATATGCCATCAAACTATGGAAACGACTTTCTGAGGTGCATCGAACATGGATGTTCCGCACCACAATCAACAGCCCTCATCCAATCTCTTCTACGAGCTGCATAAAAAGAACATAAAAGTGGACGGGAAAACAGTGGCTGGATATCAGCAAACAAGAAGACATATTTCAACAACAATCAATATATGAAAGCAATCCGGTCATGAAGAGCGTCAACTCGTAAACGAATTATAGAGGCTAGAGACGCGATCAACAGCGTTTTGCGACGACTGAAATCAAGACGCACCTATATCAGTGGGAATTAACCATCAAAAATCCTCGAAGGTCAAACCATCGCATTGATTGCGAATTTTCTACACGAAAACCTGCACTGGTGGTCACATTTGCTAAAACCATTTAAAAAAGTCAACAGATGAAACGAGAAGAACAGCGCAACTAGCTTGCTCACACTACCAGGTGTTACAGATGTAAATACTTGAATATCGTTTAAATATTTCCCTTACAAACAGCTTCTCTCCCAATTTAGACAGACCATTTTGAACAATTTGAGAGGGGGTGTGGATGGTGATGGGATGGAGAGGTGAAAGTGAGACGCACTGAGCTACGTTCGGGCTTCCATAATTCCGAGAAAAGATAAACATACTCATCAAATAAAGGCACACTAGGCTAGGTATTTCTGTCGGATATGTTATGATAGAGAAGGAACGTAAACTCAATTTTCATTACAGAAACACGAACCTAAGAAAATCTGAAGGTGCACGATCAAAAAACGCTCATCGCATGAATCAAAAGGTTAAAATATTATGTAGTCAGAAAAGAACGACAAAAAAGATCGTAGGAAGAAGGATGGAGTCAAGTACGAATTCATGATCAAGCAAATTGCACAGAAAGAAAGACAACATAGGCGTATTTTACCACACACTACGAACTTAACATATTTTAATTCCTCGATCGCTATACTTTCTAAAGACGATTAACGAAAGTCAGCAATTTCCGAAAAAATTTTTAGCGGCATTACTATTTTTTGTATTGAAAGAAGCGTAAATAAAACAATAGTTCTATTATCCAGCTGTCCCACCCCCTTCCCATTTCACGAAAATTGGGATCACATTTTTTGCGAACCACTACTTACTTCTCCAAACTTCTGCGTAGATCCCCCGAAATTCGGGAAAATTTTGCGCTTGACTCTTCTGCACCATCACAAAGAAATTTCGGACCAAAGAGTTGACCGCATATGAAAAAGATGTCATAAAATTTCATGAGAGCGATAAAAGTTCGTCGCTACACGTCCTCATACCTCCCACTTTTCTATCGCGGTGGCCACATATTACGCTGAATTCAAAAGCATTCAGTGCGAACATATGCCTCCCAGACAAAGATACTTAATTCCTCTTGCAGAAGACTTTGAAATACATGGTCCATGCAAGACCCTACTGCCACTCCGCTTGAATTAATTACACTTAACGTTGACCACAATTTGCCAATTTATGAGGAAAATGCAACGACGTGATGATGCTCCACGAAGTGCGTGTCAAGCCACCCTGCTGGTATGCATGTTAGCGCATTGAGGCAAGCAGGCAATGAATTGATGTTAATGAACGTATGCCATGTCATGCATCTGTCAGCAATCATAAAACATTTCCTCCCAATACAGTGAATGTGAAATGCTCAGTAAAACAATCCCCGCACACCAAGACACTTCAGCAATAAGCCACAATTGCACAAACGCTTCACTTAGAAACCGTTCTTTTTTGTCGTGCTACCATGTCGGATGTTCAGGGAAAAACTACGAGGCAGGGAGAGAGGGGGAGAAACGGTAGACACAGAAAGAATTCAGAGGTGTCGATGAAAAAAGTACAGGAAGAACACCACGATTCTAATAATCTCCCAGTGTTTTGAGGGAAACAATAAGACGCATGTTTGCAGCACAAAGTTTTATCAACCACCTTCCGTCATTGCAACTGCTTTGGGTGATTATCTTCAGCAGTGACTGCGCCTAACACATGAGTTCAGTGAAATGTCAAAACATGGGCAAAGGGAGAAGCGAGTTTCGTTCTCTATGACTACAACAGACATGAGAGCTCCAAAACAGGCAATTCAGCTGCACTTTACCAATTATCTAAGTGAGTGAGCGCAAACTGAATATGAAATAAAATATGAACATGCTATAATCTCTCCACTATATGCTTTCACTGCTGACATCAAAGGGATCGATTCCGACGGAGCAGACACAATGAATACAGCGGAAACGACAACGCGATATTTCGAATTCATGTCAAAGAACAAAAAATTTAAAGTGAATCTACTTAACTGATCAATAAAACACTTCTCAGAAGAAAACTTTCGCTCAATGATTCTTTAGCGATCGCGCCTGATGCAATATTGTTGTGAACAAAGGTCTAGATCGAGGAATAAGCATAGAATGTCAGCCTTCCATTCGCTAGTGGATGAACGCTACACAAAACTCGCTTCGTGTGTTTACAGTTTTATAACAGCACAGTCGTCAGAGCTGATTGAAGGGAATTTATTATGAAAACATTACGACAGATATACCAACCGATGAACATTTCACTCACACTACTACCGGTCAGTTGTGTGTATGAGACTAAATTGATCAAGACACTGTTAAATCATAAAAAGTATCAGCGGAAGTATTCCACTGAAAAGAAGTCGACATATGAGTGAAATTCAAGTGGTCCAACTGCACACAGGAACTAAGACAATTATTCATTGGAAAAACCTCCCTATGGACAACCACACAGATAGATGAGGATTCTGTCCGATGCCTGCAATGCAAGGTGTAAGAAAGTTAAGGATGACTCCAGGAATTCACACAATCGCCAAAATTTCGAAAGGGCGTGTCCTTGAAGGGGCATTACTTCAAGAGTAGAGATATTTTACGTTTAAATACTTGGCGATTATGAAGAAAAGATTTCTAAGATGGAAGATGGGAGAAGAAGAATGAGGAATGATAAATTTGGAACCAAGGAGGCAAATGAGCTTGAAGATCCCTGAACAATGGAACAGTTACTTTTCAAATGGACGTCAGTGGCATAAAGGGGACAGTGAAACGGTGAACGTAACCTTCCCTAGTAAAAAGTGATGAAGAAATGCAATCTAAAATTGAGTACTTCTATGTTGACAAAAAATTTGCCTTTATTGGCTTCATTATGCTATCTTCCACTATGCAAAATGAGCACAAGTAAAACGTGCCGCCTCATTGCAAGCAACTTGTGAGAATTCTACTTCAACGAACATGCTCCGTTACCTGTCTTCTCTCCTCATCAACTCGATCTCGCGCGTTCATTCCAGTCCCGCTCTGAGCTATGATTCTCCTAACATTTATATTCAGACCTGACACAGCGGTCAGATGCTTTGAAAACAAACCTCAAATTTGAGCTCCGCCTCTGCACCGACATTGAAAAAAAAAAAAAAAAAAAACACCATTCTACCATTCTCTTCACATCTGTGCTTCGATGGATGCTATATTTTCGAGCATTCATCAAGATACTATGTTTGCGAGTACTCATTGATTGCTCTCAACAACATCTGATGAGAAAACTAATATCTTTCTGTTCATCTAAACGTTTTTTCGTAGCCAAACAATAACAACAGTATTCAATCATTGCCAATAGTCGCCCTCATTCACTTCACAATAAAAAAGCAATTCAGTGGTAAGCACAAAGTTTTGAGTGTGTAACAAATGCTTTCGTTACCTGACATATACAGTGTGACAAAAAATGAACAAAAGTGTCATAATAACGTATTGTTTTCATAAATCTCACCATTCTTGTGGGCTCAATTGGTGCAGTGGGATGATTTCATCCGCTCATTTGAAGTGCGAATGTGCATTGAATAAATGCTCGAATTTTAATGCTGCCAGCGCATATATGATTGCTAATGATGGTTATTCAATCAAGACTTCAGCCGAAACAAAATTTGTTCAATTACAGAAGAAATTCACTTTATGCAACTCATTGCTGCACTACTCGCAATGCACTCTCAATCAGCAGGAAAGTTTGAGCAGAGAGTGGTGATGGTCACACCGTTAATAGAATCGGCGCAAATATAACGCATTGATGTGATGTGAAAACATTCATTTCGTTATTTCCAAGGTTTAGTTGATATGAAGGAAGATACTGCAAATATGCACCTAAGGTTATATGCGAAACCCCGATATTGGGTCAGACAAGAGTAATGGGAAAGAAAAACCACTCCACGGAATGACAGATGATAAGTGCGATCAAACGAAAGGTCCGCTAGAAGAGAAATCAACGAAACTGAGAGGGAATAGGATAGAAAATTCCATGTACTTCAGAGGCAATTTTGACAGACATTATCCGAATGTCTATCGGTTTTATGGAAATGAATCATCATCAGTACTCCCTCGCTTTTGCTCAACAAGCATATAATAACAATATGAACTGCAAGTGAAGATGGATTCCCGGGGCGGATGCATGACCTCACAATCCAGGTCAGGCCAACCTTCATCGACACTTGCAATTTCAATCCCCCGCTTCCCCCCCCCCCCCCTCTTGTACAAACTTTCTCAATCATTTCATAAGCTCCTGCAAATTTGTATTTGGAAAGCGCAAAATGGCAACGCCATCTGCATGCCAACTTTTAGATCTGTATGTCATTCTGTCTGTGCAGCAGTTTCAAAGGGAGAATAAATTAGTGTCGCTACAGTACGCAATGAACTTAAAAACTTGGGCAGATTTCAGGCCGGTGAGGTTTATATATATGTATATATATATACATGTACATATACATATATATATATATATATATATATACATATACATATATATATATATATATATATATATATATATATATATATACATATACATATATATATATATATATATATATATATATATATATATATACATATACATATATATATATATATATATATATATATATATATATATATACATATACATATATATATATATATATATATATATATATATATATATATACATATACATATATATATATATATATATATATATATATATATATATATACATATACATATATATATATATATATATATATATATATACGTATACATGAGTAAGACCTTTCCAAATGGCAGTTAGATTGGTGTACTTCCCTGTCAAGAACAGCATTTGTTAAAGGCTGAAACAGACGAAATCGAATTTATAAAACAAGATAACGAGGCATCTGTTATTTTTATGCCCTACAATACTGGTATGTGAATAAGGATGCAACAGACGCAATGCTTTTATTTGGTTGTGCAAAATTTCCCCTAGACTTCAATACCAGATTTGGATTTGCAAAGTGCACCACGACAAAGATTAAACAGACAGGAGAGATCAGTGGTGACAACAGCATTACCAGCAATGGACAGCAGCACTAACGGTACGGAGATAATCGAAGAAGGCGCCATAAAATTATGACTCGCCCTTCACCCATACAGCGATCACTTCCCATATGGTATGAAGTGGGAAGCATATAGCATTCGAGGCAAAATGACTGACAACAACATGTGCGGATTTTTGAACACGGAACATCGACGACGAGATTTTTCACCTCAGAGATTCGTGAACCTCCACATAACAGAAGATATATCACTCAGTGATCATTTAGACAACCACCAACTGAAATCCGCAACAACTAGATAGCTTCAAAGCGTGGATAGCATTTGAACATATACGTTGATAGGGCGCAAAGCAAAGAAGTATCATATACATGGGAAAGCCATCAAATTACATATGCAAAATAATCAGCATGGAATTTTAATGAGATACTCACCTTGCCAGTGCAATGCGCTCGGCTGGCGTCATCTTTTCGATTTCGCTTAACTCAGCCACTAACTCCGAATGTTCCATCTTGTGGTTCTCCAGAAGTGCGTATCAGTATGTTTTACAGCAAAATATACCACTCAAAACCAAAAATGGTTTCTTTTGGCACAATCTCACTAAAGACCAACAGTCGAAACGAATTACTACCGCGAATACAGACCTTTTGAATAACAAATGCGACAGTCGACTACAACATCAGCACAGATCGAATATACGCGTCTAACAACACTGCAATCAGCACTCAGTGAATGGATGGGTGTTAGTTGGACTGGAATCGATCAATGAAACAGAGCTTCTTGGAGCGCAAATAGCGCACCGGTCAATCACAACTGAGGTTTTCAGGCACAGCAGAATGTCTCCTCTTAACAGTTGAGGATCACTGTAGTCGAACTATGAGGCGACACTTCCGAAACCTGCACCTTTCCGAAAATCACAAATCTCTCGATGTGGAACTGTTACCAATGAAGCATTGGTGAACAAGACTCACTTGTAATACATGAAAAAGGGTGCAAAGGTTGGGTCTAAGCTTCACAACAGGGCCCTTGCTTGATTTATGTTTGCTGACGTGCTGCAATACTGCACTAACGTCGTCTAAGCACGAACGTGCGTAGCATCAATCAATTAAAAACAATATACGCTGCAGCGACGAGCGCGCAGAAAGGTGCGGCAATTGTGGATCGCAAATCATAGAAACACATCTTTTGGCGCAGAGCCAACGTACAGCAAATTACGGTAGTAACGTTACAGGACTCAACTCTGAAGTGAATGGGGAAGTCACGAACAGTTGCAGCACAAAATCCGGTAGTTTTCTAAAATCATGGGAGACCTACTCCCAATATAAAATGCTTTAAACTTTTATGATAAGGTCGTTTTCAACAAGTCTACTCGCAGTAGTTCCATTTTTATTCTGCTTTAAAAAGCCTTCAAACCAACATAAAGTGCATCACTTCGAAGTCCTCTAAATATAAGGCAGGTAAGTTAGCTATATATGGTGACTGAACGTTATAATACTTTAAACTTCAATGCTTTCCCTTGACGGTCGAGGAAAAGCGGAAAAACGAGATAAAAAAGTTGGCATGACAGACGCTTTTCAGAATGCCTTCGCTGTAAGTACTGCAGCAAGTTGTCACTAGGCAATAAAACCGTGCAGTCATGCACTCATCGGTCACCGTACATATTTGCAACAGATGACCTATTTACACTCGCAAATTTGAGTGCACATTTGCATTTGCAAGCGGCATTATGTCGACGTCTACCTGTCCGTCCAGCAGTTTCACGTAGGGAACCATTGAAGCAAGAGCTATGAGTTCCACAGGGTGCAATCTACAGGGCCCGGGCTAGTCTCCATAACTATCTTGCTTCTCTTTACCTCCTTTGATGCTCACAGTTACAATAAAGCTGAATGTAACATTATTGGAGAGAAGCTGGTTAACTGGAATTGGGATGAGCTTTTATCATGCGCACCAACCAGTGACGTGATGCTTACAAACAGTGAAGTTTGTTCGACAATTTTATTCTGAAATGAGTCGAAACAAATTCGTGCCAGTCCCAAAAATTTTAAAGAATTTCATGAACGATTCGTGCATGTAACAAAAAACTTTGGACATGAACATAGTCTCATCGTTTCGTTTCGGCTACATTCCTTGTTACATCCTTTGTTCTTCCCAATTCTTTTAGAAGCAGGATGATCTGGGGATCCGAATCAGACACCCCTAAAGTGAGCGGAAAGTTAGTTTCCTGTCAGAAGTTGATCGATTAAGCAGAAAATCAGCAAAACGCAGCCTACCCCATGTTTTGTGTCATATGTACTGGATTTCATGACTCTGCCTCCAGTGGTTCTCGGCAGACAAATTGTTGTGCATAGATACTGACATGACAAACTCACTATCAAGAACTTGTAATTACGACATGAACAGACCGAGTTATTTGCAGATTAGTGATAGATTTAAGTTGGATCGGGGCTGAGCATTACATAAGAGTGCGCTTAAGCTAAGCCTAACTAACGCTTCTTCCCCTTTATGTGATTTGAGTCGTTTCGAATTTTCTGGCGCTTAGGAAGCACTCAATTCAACTGCTTTAGAAAGTAAGTTCTTTATCACCAATTTTGTACTCCATTTCACGACAAATAGGCTTCGACTTTGAGACGTTTTTCGTTTCCCACAATTGTTCAACAACTTCTCGCCTTCAGTGCCCTATGGAAACACAAGCTGAACGTCACTAAACTATTATGTATGGAGCATCCATACCCGTGCCTTACTTCGGCTTTTTTTGGGCATGATAACGAAGAAAATTGCAGGAAAAGGGAGTATGGTGGTCGCAGTTTTCCGAAAACAAGAGGTTCCTGAATAAAGCTGTTCTAAAGCACACTGCTTGTTACACTGCGCCTTTGATGCGTAAAACAAAGCGAAGTTCCTGAAGTGTATGAACTTATTTGTCGAAAAAATTGTCGAAAGAGGGAATAAAGACACGGTTATAAGTATAAGAAGTGTGCAATGCGGGTCATCTTGATAGAAGAGGTAGAGAAAAGATAAGAGAATGACGAGGAGACAAGTGCATAAACCTTTAATAAGGAGTCCTGCCACCGTGGACCTGGACAAATTTGCTCGAAATTGCTCAGATAATGTGAGCGAGATTTTTTGACGCCATTTTAGAGAAGCGTAGATTTAGAGAACTTACTTGATCTTGTGGTTGAGGTACAACAAAAGCTAGGAGTATAATGATACAACCTGAAACTTCATGTGACGGCTAAGCTTAGATTTGCACAAAAACGCTAGACTGCATTTCACACGCACTCTCCCTCCCTCCCCCCCTCCCCCTTCCCGTCCCCTCAGCAGTCTAAATTTGCCCACATCCTCATCTATACTCTTCTACATTAGTAAGACGCTAGTATACGTGTAGAGGCGCATGGTGAAAAAGGATATCCAATTCATCTCTTCATGGCCATCCACCAGTTATGGTCAGAAACAGATGTTCAAAGATGCACCCATACGAGCTCGTGGTCGACGATCCATCCATTAATTCAGTCAATTAATAGACAGGAAATTAAGCGAAGCCGGTTATGCCGACCACATTGAATGAAATACCACATATTAATAAGAAGGGGCCCAAGCATTCCACGGCCAATGCACGGGATAGTTTTGTTTCATAGCAGCTGTGAACACAGCTTGAGAAATGAGAAATTGCTCACTCAGTGTAGCGAGCACTCTTCACAGTGGACTAAATTTGGGAAAAATTCTTGCATTTTGAATGTCACTCAATGAGGTTGAACTTGCATGAAATGAAATTTGAGCACACTGTATCGGAATTTGTTTTGTCAGCAGACTGCCTTCTCATGACACAATCAGTAAATATAAATGGCAAATGACCATCACATACGAGCATTTCTTCACATCGGTACTTTCGACAGCTATGGAATAGTGCACAAATACAGGGAATATTGCAGCGAGAACAATTGCGTCATAAACTCTTCGACAAGCACAAGAAGCCAAAAAAAGAAGGTCGGCATCCTTATGAACAATAGAGAGTGTGTGGGGAAAATGGGGAACGAAATAGGGAGAAGAGTGGGGGCGATGTTATATTAATAACGATAAAAGTGAAGGGAGGAGGAAGAACGGCATCGGGAGCAATGAGGAATGAAACGAGGAGAAAAGGAGGAATTGGAAGTAGCGAGGGACGAAGTGGAGGGAGGAGAACGGAAGGGATAGAGAGTGGTGGCGAACGAAATGGGGAAACAAGAACGGACGGGTAAGAAATCACAGTACTTGATCGGATGAGAGCCAGAAGGCGCTTTTGGCTCTCATTCGAGCTTATATAAAAATAAGCGGTCATGTGTAGGAATCACGTATAGGAATACATTATCCAGCATTGTGTAAGTATAAGGATGCTTAAAGGTAATGGCGATAAAGTTTTTCATTTATACAATGACGTAAGCGTTGGAACCCGACGGCGAAATTACGTCAAGTGTACATAGTTCCTGTCATCCCTCAGCCACCAGCTGAACAATAGATAACTTGCCCGTACTCGCCATCTGTTGTTGTGCATACCGTCTTATTTCGAATTGAACCCTCTTTACTGTCTTCGCTGACGCGTATCTATTTCTTTACACAAAGTTGTGGAAAATAATGAGGGCCAATTGGGTGTGGGGAGAGGGATGAGGGGGAGGGCTGAGAAGGCAGAGTGGAAAACGGGTTTGTATGATATGATATTGAGTACCCCCCGCTAAGTAAGCGCCCATGGTCCATCCAGCCAGCGGATGACGTGCTATCCTAAGGCTACGATCCATGAAGAATCATGCGAAATGTCGTCGCGGAGCTGAACCAAGGACAGCACACTAGGTATCTAAGGTAAGGGATATTGAGCACAAGAAATTGTGGGGGCTGCAGTTGTTGTGCATCTGCGGAAGTGTGACGGCGCTACAAAATCTGATCGATGTGTGTTGTCGATGTAGTTGAGAAATAAGAAATCACGTTGCAGTGATGGTTGGTTGTCTTGAGAACGAAGAATTGCGATGGGCGAGAGGCACACTTCAAAACAGGCCATGCCGTTTCGCTCGCATTCTATCAGCGACTGCGCTCATTGGGTGTGCTCAAATTTGCGTCGCTCTGCGCACTCCTGCTGCTATTATCTGTGTTCAATTTAATCACGATCATTTATCACAATCGTAAAGGATCATTACGTTGCAGCCATGTTATGCCTCCATCACGAACAATGCCTGACGTCCTTGTTCATACAACTGCTGCACGCTTTCCGCAGTAGCTATGAGCTTGTTTCAGAGATCACAGGATTAAAATCTCACTTTTCCAGATAATTTATGTGCGGCAACTAGGATATTCATTTGGAGCAAGTTTGTCTTGAACAGTCGGAATTCGCTAAAGTTAAAGTATAGCAGTTTTATGGTCTTTGCCAAGAACTCACAATCCTCTAGTGTTATTGATGATGGTACGTGTCGTGAGAGCGCTTTCAGGCTGTAGGAAGACAATTAGGAGAACATTCGAAAATCACACTACCGATTGAGGCAATGTTCCATTCGATTCTCTCCGTCTGTTAATGATTTGAATTAAGCCGAACATTCGTTTGCGGACAATTGAGATTACAAGTGAAGTAGTGTAGTTAATTCCAAGTACAGAGAGTTTTTGTTTTGCCTTCGTCGTATACCTTTCTAAGAGTTCATTTAGGCGTACCAACACGCAGTAGACTTCCAAAGTTTTTCAACGAGCGCAAGCATTAAGCGGCCACTTTGGCTCGTTGGCCGATTCATGATATTCCTTATGAAGCGAAACGCGCATTACGAGTCGGAGAATCCAGAGATTGCATCTTCAACTTTCACGAGAGCACTCACTACTCAATTGCCGCATTAAAATTGAACGTTTCTGAAAAAACTCTTTTTGGCCACCAGTGAAAACAATGTCTGCAAGCATGGGTCGAACTCGGGACTTTGCTTCCCACGTAAATGTCCTAAAATGCTGAGCTGCCGCAGATGCTTGCGCTCGACGTTTTTTGTTGCATTAGTCGCATGAGTTTCATAGTGCACATGTTCGGAGTTTTCCTTCTCTTCTCTTCTCTTCTCTTCTTTCTTTCTTTCTTCCTTCTTTTTGTCAAGAACACCTGAAGAAATACGCCAATTGCCATACTGCAACCGAATTTTTCGGTCTCCACTTTGACGTTTATCCCATCAGCAACGCTCGCTAGCTGTCGATCTTATCTTCACTCCGTTTACCTTTCTGCGCGAGGAGTACTTCTCCTTCATTTTATGCGCTTTTGCAACTTGATTGCCTAATTGCGTTCGTAGCGATGTATGCATGTGCTTATGTGCGAATGGAACTAGAGTTGCAAGGAGTTGGTACCTACAGGGTTAATGAGGCAATATTTCTGCAATTTTTTATGTTGATCATTCTGCCCTGAGGAAGTTAACAACATTTGAAGGTAGGAAAAATCTTGCATTTGTTTTACACTATTGATTTCTTCCATTTATTTTTGTGAGGCTCCGAAATTTGCATAAAAAGCGCACTTTTTGTAGAATATTCAAACAAATGGTCAGCTAAATTTAAATGGAATTTGCGAGTGCGAGGGTGGGGGGGGGGGGGGGAGTGTATCGGAAAAAGCATATCGCGCCGACGCCTCGGACACTTTCCCCAACTTGTTTCGTATTCATAGCAGGATTTATGCAATTCATAGCAGGATTTATGCAACAGAACCTCTTATGATTTCATTCGTCAGACTTTCTCGTTGCTCGATATAACCAGCACTTTCGCCGAATGAATAGCCCAATCACTGATTGCTGCTAACGTCAACGAAGTCGGAAATAAGAGTGACGTTTTTATTTTTATAGAAGTGAAACAAATTGGGATTGGAACTGAAGGCTCACTTTTAAAGTAGACGTATCATGTGCTGTTGTGTACGAAGAAAAGCTATCGATTGGTGGTTGCGTTCATTTGCAGATTTAATGGTGGAAGCTCAAAGAAACGATCCGAACATTGAACAGAGGTCAATAAAGAGAAGAATATTACTGAATTTCTCTTCGGCTGTCTTCAAACTATATTAGTATTTGCACGAAAATACTTTATGCTGAAGTTGAAATTACTCGTCAATATTTCAAGTTGGAAGTGTGTCGGGTGCACTGTTAAAACGCACTTGAATTCAGTTTTGTGAATTGCCAGCCCTACAGCAACAACTAGCAAACATACATCTCAGTGTGTTTGTTGTCATGCACTGGCACTGCTCATCCACAAAGGTGTTTTGATGATCTGAACAAATCCACCGGGTTGAAGCTTTCTGTAAGGCTCTTTTCGAATAGTCCTGAAGCGAAAAATTAGGCCATTTGCAGAGAACACACATGAAGGAACACGTTCCCATTTCATAAACACTGAGTGGAATGTTTCCTGAATTTTCGTGTGATAATTTAATCGCAACAGCCATCGCACTACAGCATCAGGTGTCGAAGATCGCCTGTTCGGAATCGCAAATGATGTTAATACACGACGTCAATACCAACCGCTCGTAAGAGCTTTAGCACCGTTTTGCTTTGCAGGGGCAGCTGACGTAAGCAAGCTTCAGCGTCTTAGCTCACTCCGTTGTTCTAGCTGTGCTATAGTGCGATGGATATTAGTCGAGTTATCGTTAGAGCATCCGTTTCTGCAAAGATATTGGGTGATTATTCTTTTGGAAAACATCCGTTAAATTTTCACCTCTTGTTCATATCCACAATAGGGATAACTTGGTCTGAGCGGTGATGCAATCTGTGCATTTATGATTTTTTATGGCAAGCATTTCACCACTTTGGATAAGTTTCCATGATTGTGAGCACTGTTGAAATCAGCAATGCAACGGGTTAGGTGTTGCAGCCGACATTTTGAAAGCTGACGAGGAAATTGTTGTTTTGTCTGGAAATAATCATCCGTTCCGTCCATTTTGTCTCCTCCCTTGTTTATTGTACGTTCATAAATTAGAAATGTGTATTTTTGTGAAATGGAAATTTAGAAAAGGGGCAAGAAAGATTTCATGAGAAGATGGCATTTTGAAAAGTTTACAAGGTAGAGAATTACTACAATTCAGGAAGTGTAACTAAGGATGTTTTCGATTGGTTGCCATATTTCACATGATTCCTTCCCACTTCGAAATTGCCGCATCGTCGTTTTTTAAGAAGAAGCAATACTTATTGGCCATCCATGTCACACTTGTGCACTAATGTTGAAAATCGCCATCTGTGAAACGGAAAAGCGCTTTTAAATTGTACAGTATGAATCAGTTCGTGTCACCAATAAACAACGGATCAATAAAACGATCAAACGCACCCATTTGATCGTTTTATTGATACGTTCTTCTATTTGCTCTCGAGCCCTCGCGTTTTCATATGCCTCGCATATTGTCGTCGTTTAGAGCGAAAGTATACCTTACGGATCCGTCTTTTTTACGCTGTATTATTACACTGGGTGAGCCCTAAAGTACGAATCATCTCGCCACTTCAGGAACATACATTATATATATGTATACATATATATATATATATATATATATATATATATATATATATATATAATTCGCATTTTCATTTGTTAGACACATCGAAGGAATGTTTATTAAAAAATTTGCTGTGACTAAATACATGCATATAAATAGATATAGTCATGGGGTATCTCTATTCCACATTGTAAAATTCAGACACGGTTGATATAAACATTCATTTGAAGTACTCTTATAATTATTTAAAAAAGAGAACATCAGGGTCATTCATTTTATTCCTTTATGCAATTTGGCTGCAATATGCCAAAAGTGCATTTCTTAGCAATGTTCCCGTATTCGCTGTCCTGAAGTGACGTAGTTCATCGATACGGAATTGTCGATATGACGCTGAAAAGTTGAGTCGGACGTAGACAGCAGAAATATTTGCGTGTAAGGAACGGATAAGGAGCAGTTCAGTTTTGCAAACATTGTAAAGAACGTCGACAGGTCAGCAGGAAATTGAATAGAAGGCATCTGAGCAGTGGGTGGCACTGCATTAGAGAATGAGAGTGGCGGGAAAGAAAACACAGCCGACTGCTGTAGAAACTTGTTGTTTTCCTCGTCTTCTTTTGGCATTTGTCTTTTTCCACTGATTTTTGGTGAGCAAATTTCGATTAAATTCAGTTTGGAGAATACAGATCGAGTTTTTGATTTCCTCTTGGTCGACGATAAAGATGAAGCATATAAATTCTAGCTTGTAAATGAAATAACTTTGTTCACTTTTCTACTTCTTCGGAGTTTAGGGGCATTTGTAAGTTCCAGAAACGGATTAAACTCTGAAAAGTTTCTTATGCTTTTGAAAACTTTCTAGTAGCTCAATTCGTTTGAATGAGAACGGTTTGAAGCAAACTGCGGAAGAAAATCTCTTGGTGACGTCGTTTCGTATGATAAAGTGGAGCACAGAGCTGGTTCAATCAAGAATTTGTTGTGAATGAGATGTTTTTTTGTATTACTGTCGCATCATGGGGGCAGACCGACGGGTATACATTAGAAATATTTAGAGAAATACCCAGTTTCAAAAAAGAATATAGATTATGAAAATATTTTCTGAAAATCGGTACTGAAATCGATGTTTGGAAGATAGGATAGTTAGTGAAAAAGTTATTGTTTAAAAGCTTCTCAAAGTTTCGCTCTTTGAATTTCAAGAAACGTTTGATGGAAATTTTTTGACAGAGAACTGTTCCACTGTACCAAGCTCAACGATACGGACGGCTAACAGCTGCTGAGGCCCATTTAGCGTTCAAATAGGGCAAAAATTTTTCCACTCTCAAACGCATCTGATGGGTGTTGCATACGTGTGAGAAGGACGTGAATTAGACAACTGTTAGCTTCGCTCCGCTAAAAGTCACCGCGAACATTGCGAACTGTCTTCGCATCATATGCTCGCTTGCAGTGTGTTCACTTAAAACAGCTGCAGCAACCTAATGTGGCTCTCAAGTAGGACTCTCAAGTAAGCAATAAAGCTCTCATGTTTCGATGGAAACGGGCTGTTTGCTCGTCAAGATTTGCAGCATATTATTCTTACTTATACAGTTGCATGTCCTTCCCTCATCTATTCCTCTCACCCCCCTTCCCTCACTCCCTCCGCGTACCCCCCATCACTTCATACTGTTTTCTCTCCCCGCACTCCATCGCCTCACCGTAAGGCCCAGGAAATGGAATTTCCAGGGTACTGATGTGTCTCCAACATTTTACCATAATCTAAAAGTGTTCTGCCATGCAGTATTTTGCTACCAGTATTTCAAAAGCCATTTTCTGAAACTTTCTCATTGATTACTATTCTTTACGATCAAGAACATTCTAGGAGTATATGGAGTATATTCATTTTGCTGGGTGACATTTTTGGTGTTTGCATGGCAATGAAGATTGTCTCCTCACTTCTGTCGATGGCGATATCGGTCTTCGAACATTAGGTTCATTATGAATCGGGAAGCGCTGCTAGCTAGCAAGCTATCATCCGAAATTCAAATGTCAGCACTGATGGAATCAGTGGCCAATAGTTTCATCAAACGTTCACACAGCTGATCAAAATGTCGGATGATTCAAAAATTTACTTAAGCAAAGTCGCAGTTCTAAAAACTTCGAACATTTCTGTCAATGTTAACGCTGTAATATTTTATCACCATTCATTTGTCATTTGCTTGCTATGCGACTGCAAAATGGGGTAATAATGATTGCTCTAAACGCATGCTGCGGCAGCGATAGGTGTGGACTAGGGTTCCGAGCTCACCACCCTCCTCATGTGTCCAAAGCATTCCCGACCTTACTTGGGGGCCTCCTTCGTGAGCTAAGTTCCGAGGAATCCCCCTAAATGAACCCTCCCCTCGCAGGCGCCCTATGGGTTTTGTTGTCTCTGTAAGGGATGTTGAAACAGCGGATATTGCATTTGCGATCTGAAAAAACTCTTCATATAGTCGCATGAACATATAGGAAACAAAGACGTGATAGATAGCATACAGAAACCAATTTGTTGCGAAAAAAACCCGGACATCGTGAAAGTTGTAAGAAAAATAAAGTTATAAGGAAAAAAGATAGGCTAAGGCTGAGTTACCTGACCATCGATATTTTACAAAGATATTCGCCCATATGTAGTCAAGCAAAGTGCCAGAGTTTTGATAGAACTTCAAGTAGTACGCTAAAGTTGAGCGAAAAATAAGTCGTGTCAGAACTGTGCTCTTTTTAGCTGCACCATTTCAATAGTAAAACACCTGCAAACGCCACGTAGAACAAGGCGGCGCTAAAAATGAATTGAATTATAGGCCTATATCGCAACTAGCAAGTCGGAGTTCTTCGAATTTTGTGTTAGCGCACTACTGTGCATTTCAGTGAAACCGAAAATGCCACGTTTCAAGCATGCATTTCGCAAAAGCCTTTTAGCGCAGACTCATTTGATCAGAATAAAATGAATTTCTCAAAGAAAAGAGGGTCATTCAACGTGATGTCAAGAAAGCTTACGACACATCTAGCCACACATACTCACTCAGCTGATGGAAAAAATGTTTCGAACGTATGAAAACACCTCCAATTTATTATGAAGTTATGAACAAGACACAAAGTGGGAACCCTTATTTAAGGGAAGCCATTGTTTTCATGGTCTCAAGGGAATGCCGGAATGCCGTTCTCCCACTCCCTTTCCACCTCTGCCCTGTTGGCTTCTCATCTTCTCGACCTCGAAAAAGCGACCTTTGGTGCGAGAGTGGTCTTGTACGCAGGCGATGTCCCACTTATTTCCAATTCGAAGAAGTGGAAGCAACAGGAAGAAACATAAGAAACAATGGTTGTACACTACTAGAGTAACAGTAAATAGGAGAAACTCAGCGAACCAGTGCTGCCGGCTCTATGTGATTCTTTAAACTACTGTGGTCCACGTTGTTATCCCCGAAACTTCCAAAACTACACCACGTTATGCAATCTCGGAAGTTCCTCCACCTGTGTTATACTATATTGTAGGGTACTAAAATTTCACAAATTATGGGTCAGTATACTTGATCGATTCGAAACTTTTGTAAGCTGTGGTATATCATACTTAGGGTCATTAAAACTTCTTCGAGTGCACTGTGTTATATTTTACTACCTTGAAAAATTCGTGACCTGGAAAATTGGAAAATTCAATCTGAAGACTGATAATAAGTTACTTGGTTGCCATTTCTGGCCCTATTCATCAAGGTGGCCAACATTTCCTAAAAGTCATCGCCGTAAAGGTTGCGAACATTTCCCATAAAGAGCACTAAAAAAGTCTCCGAAATAATTATCGTCCTTGAATATTGGTTCTACGGTAATTCACGCACTCGCAGTTCGTTAAATCGTGCACATGCTATTACGCAAGCTATTAATAAGATGTATACCCGAGCGTATTTTAGATCTACCTTTAGAACGTTATTTATGTAGCAACTTGGTCATCCCGTTATGAGCCCCAACTTACCATCTTGCTCAATCTTCACCTTCAGCTGCTGTGGTAATTAATATTTATGCGGCTGCGCCATCTCTTCAACCAGTGCCGTTTAGCCTCGAAGGAACAGAGGATCCAAATTGTTGTGTTTCTTCAAGCTATTTTTTGATAGACCTCGGTGCGATGGTTGCTGTAAGCCAACTCTCTCACAGTTGGTGAGCTTGTGCGGAGCCCATTGCTTTCTGTCTTTGTTTTTGTTAAATATCGAACAAGATTGCGAAATTCGTGGATAGCAAGACCAAACGTGAGCAGTTATGGGATTCTTTTTATGCTTGCTGCCAGCCAAAATTTTCAACAACATTTATTGAAATTTCATCTAGTGTTTTAGGCTTCTTTGTTCCTCTTAAACTTGATTTGCAGTCATTGTCAGGGAAGCGAAATTTGAGGGTAGATCATGTTGCCTACGGACCTGGAGAGCGTAAAAATTGACTCGCAACAACCTATGAAAAAAGTTCTGATAAGTTCTTGTAATGATTCTTCACCCTTCAGCGGTAATTTGAATTCTTATAGACTTCTAGAGTGAAATTCTGTACTTAAGATATGCGTGCGCATGCTTGGATGTCTCAGGCTGTTCTTTTAAAAAATTGTCTTTATGGTTTTCTGTTCCAACTCTTCCACTTAGTGATATGCGTTAAAAGGAACATTCTCAGAACCTCGTTGCTGACCATTCATTTGCAGACTTGTTCAATATTTCATCCTTGTTTTATTTAGCGCAAGTTTTCGTGGATCACTCTCTTTTAAATGCAATTCCCTACTCTTTTTCGGTAATGCATTAATAATTCCACATGTGCGAAGATGGCACATTTGAGTGCAGAGGGAAGCCTATCACTTGAAATGGGAGTGTCGGCTGTCTAAAATGTGTCATACAAACTTTTGTTGATGTGTCGTGCTGCTTCGCTTTCCTCCTGTTACAATGCAACGCTGCGGCCCTTTCCCAAAGTTTTCAAACCTTAAGACGGTCTATATTTCTATGCTTACACTATACTACAACTTCATGCAATTTTCTTTTGCAATCTGAATACGGACTGTTCAATTCAAATTATTCCAGTCCAACTCAGTTCGATTCAGTTCAGTCCAATCTATCCATGTGATGAGGAAAGGAAATGTGAGGCGCAAATGAACGAAAAAGCTCATCATCATCGCAGAGAGTACCGCTGCATTCCCTCCCATGTGAAGAAGGGTTACGCATAGGGTGTGCCTGTGTCTCGTAGAGTTCTGTGTGATTTCTTCATGGGTAAGAAACTGCGAAAACACCACTTGGCAGGTCATCTTGTTCATTCTATTTGTTTTTAGGAGCTGTTTCGGAAAAACATAAAAACTAGTCCAAAACGCCCACACTGATTCCTTATCCACACTTCACTTCTCACTATCTTTTAGGTCGCGTGTGCCTTCAGCCTTCCCCTTCCTTTGTTCGAGATGCTATGCTGATGCAAAGATTTACTTTCCCCATAAACCAGTTTTACCCTTAGTCAGTTACCTAGCATTTTCCACGACAGCTTCGAGAAAAAAACTTCGCAGAATTTTTTTCATCGTCCAACATCACTGACGATGATTTAACAACCTCGGCAATAAGTGTTTGGACAAGAACGGATTCCCATCCGTGTATGAGTTTAAGAAGTGGGGGACAACTAAGGTTTTACGAAAGAAAACATGGGCTTTTTCATAGAGAGTAGCACACAGCTCGGCCACAATAGTACAGCTATGCTGTCTGAGTGCCATTGTTTGCTCTCTTTGTAGGTATTACCACTGCGACATACGTACTCCTTGCACAAATCGCATGTATTTTCTTTGCTGCTACAGAGGCACCTACAGAACCCCAGTCGCGTTGACTGATGCAGAATTGAATGTGATAAACTGCTATAGTTTTATTGCTCCTCAAAATGAATTCCCTCATCGGTAGAGCAAAGAGGAAGTGCCAAGCGAGCATTCTTTCAGTACCAGTATGAAACGGTTTACGCGTTGGGTGTGAAGTATAATAACGCACTTCCGCGTTTTATGGGTTATGCCAATTAATTTCTGCTATACCTTCTCACAGTTGAATTTTAGATGAGCAAAAGAAGTCTCTTTGTTTTGCTTTTAGCTGGTTCTTGAGAGGTCACACCAAGTTGCCTCATAACCTCGAACGGAAGATCTATCGGTTTACTTCTCCACAAGCATTCAAGCTAAACTTGGAGAATCTAATGAATAGTGATTCCATTATTTCTGCCTCTTTATGTAGACATCAATTGACTGCTGAATTCACATTCAACATGCCAAATTGTTATTCATTATCATCGTAATCTGCGTATAGAGTGCTCCAAAAACTACCCAGAATGGCACATTTTTGTTTGTTTGCATGTGGTGTGATTATTTTTGTATATACCAACGTGTCACGGATTCTAAGGCTCGATGTCAGAAGTGTATTGAGGTTGACGGCAATCTTATTTAAGTGTAATAAAGTTTCGTTTTCCTGATTTGTTTGAAAATATGCGATTATGCTTACTTTTGATGCACCATATACCTTGAAGAGACTTCATCCGACGATTGCTGACCGAAGTTCTGCCAAAATGAATGGTTGCGTATTTTGTAAGTTGTCCAATCAAGAGGCCGCTCGTTTAATTGTCTGTCATTCGTGATAGTTTCCCACTGGATGAGAGTTTATAGACTGTTTGCAATTGTTAAGAAGAAAATTTTGTGTTTATATCCATCTTAGGATGTTCGGCCTACTGTTCTCATTGGTTTTCATTTATTTGTTCAAATGGTGGATTGAAGCAAATGACTTTTCTTAAAGGTGACATGAGGTACATTCCAGTAATGTGACATCGATTGGCGAGTTCTGGGCAGTTAATTTTGTATAGGCTCTCAAAACTGGACGCAGCTAACTTCTCTTACATCGTTGGAACATTTTCCCACCTGTAATGCTTCTTCCCACCATTCTGCCCCAACATCCTTTGAGTCACATACATCCTGAAGTGGAATGCTGTCCCCTCCATAACGCTAACACTATCTTCTGTCTAGAGGTATCGGGACAGGCTGAAAGGTGAGTTGCTTACATTCATTTGCTTTCCAATGTACGACTGTGCGACCATTGTCTTGCTTCCCATTGAGCTTTCAAAGGCGTTGACCATGACAATGGCGTTTTCCGGTATATATATATAT
>JAARMF010000457.1:253-20849 GCA_022844705.1 Toxascaris leonina | reverse complement strand
TATATATATATACTTGCATGTTGCTCGCTGTCAAAATATTCTTGTTTACAAATGGAGTTGTTCTTTCCGTTTTGCAAATTTGATCAGCCCAGAGTATTTTAGTTGATGAAAATATAGGTTAAGATCGATATCACCTTCTGAAACGTGGAGTCCAACTCCGCAATATTGTTCTCACATTTTCTGCTCGCGAGGAAAAGGTAGTTATTAACTGAACAATATTTAACTGAATACGTTCATATATACTGTTACAGCATTAGATTGTGTTCTACTTTCTGTCTCCTTTTGTTAGAGCATCGATGTGGCGAAATGAACTAGCAGAATATTTATGATGCCTGTAGATTTTATGGATGCACTTTGGAAAGCATTTCACAGTTGCTAGGAACACGTCTCTGAGGATTTCTTTAAGTTGACAGCTCATATGATTTAGTCGCAAAATCGAGAAGCAATGTTTTGGTTGGGAATTAAGTAATATTTGTAGCGAATGCGGTCCCTTTGGTCAATTCGCGCTTAGAGATTTGCTGACCTGAATGGTTTATAAATGGTTTTCGAAACTCGTGATGTCTTGTTTTTGTCGCGGAGCCGTCATATCGCAAGATCACTCAGTGGTCAGCGGAAGTAACCAGAATGATCTCGTTGGCTATCCTCTTGTCACTCGGAGTTGCCTTTGTTATGCACTCTAGAATGAATTTTTTTCCTCATGTCTGCGAAAAAATCATTGTCACGAAAGCGCTGCTATATTGCAACGAATCACAATATGTGTTGGACGCTAAATGTATTAAGCTTGCTAAGCGCTTTGAATTTTCTTGCGTGATATTTTTGAAAAATGTCGTCCAGCGATACGCGAAATTAGGTGGAAAAACAAAAAGGAAGGCTGGTACGGTGAATTCGCGTAATAAAACCTGAGAGGGTGAAATATGAGTTCTTAACGACGCAATCTACATTCTTCGGCCGCTGGCGAACTGACGCGGACGAATCTAATGTAGAAACTCGTGCAGAATGCGGTCCAGAAGAGCGGCGTCGAGGAGGAGGAGGAGGAGGAGGAGGAGAACCTTGAGGAGCATTTCCTCTAAAATCTAGACGTATTTCAGATGCCAACGATTCGGCAAGAGACCTATACGACTGCAGAACCAGATGGTACGCTAGTAACCACCACAACGAAGACGCAAACGCGATATATTCGTAAAAGAGAGTTGGGATTTAGCCGTGGTACCATCAATGAGGCGTACTGCTGTAGACCAGCCGGTATCTTGCGAATACTTGAAATTGTAAGGCTGTCGAGTATTGTCATCTCCACTTCCCCTTCCTGTTCTTCTTCCTATATTAAAGTGGATACTATGCTAAGTGAATTTTTGCACGAGCTGTCAGCAAGAAATTTTGAGTTTGAAATGAGTGGATCTAAAGAGAAGCCAAACACAGAGAGAAGCACTTTTACTGGATCTGTAGCAAGTTTTGAGGCCGCAGCAGAGATCTGTATTATAATAACACACTCCTTGTTGTGCCCAGCATCTGCCGCGTTTTCCTACGCTCTCAATCTTAGTAGCCATAGTAATGGAACGGCACATCAAGCAAAATATCACTAGGATGACTTGAATTTTCATCCTTATAAAGATTTGAACGTTTTTCGAATGCGATAGTTTGAAAGATGTCTGTGTGAATTGAGGCCATTGCACCATCTTCGGCTCACAAAACTCCACAAGTAAAATCTGGAGATGAAACTTGAGGGCACACTGTTTTTTTGCCAATAATTCCGAAGCGCATTTAGTCAAATCCAATGTTGAATCGAGATGGGCGTTTTCACGTGGCAACCGTCTCTGCGCTGTCAAAGTACTCCATTCCATTGTGATGCTGGATGTGTCGAAAACTCAAGCGATGAAGTTCTGCACGTACCCGAGGACCGAATCTTTTTCTTTTACATAAGCGAAGTAATTGCAGATATTCGGCCTTGTCATTGTATCGCTAATCTCATCAGTATATGGCCCAGGTCCCTTCAAAGGAATTCTCTTTGGGCAGACTTTCCTACTCATCTTTGCTGGGGTCGCGTTGTGCTTTTCCTTTATTTTCCTCATTGTTTTCTTCTTCAACCTACACGAAAATCATCTCGACTTTTGGCCATGGCGAATAAGCGTAAGTTTCCATTCACAGCTTTTGACATACGAAATATTATGATAGTTTTGGAAAAGTTCCATAATTGGAAGTGGGAAGTTCAAAGGGACGAAGTTAGTTGTTACCGCGTCATGAGCTGTCCACATGACCTTCTTCGAAGTTTCAGAAAAGCAGGTGGAGCAATCTTCTCTCTTCTCCATTCCATAAATAAAGGAAATGTGAATGACTGTGGAACTTCTTGACGGAAAAACTTCAAAGTAAAGCCCAATGTCTCTGATGCAGTGGGGAGTACACCAGAGTGTGAGGTAGAGGTGGGCGGAAGGTGTGGCGGGGAGCTTCAACGTTTTATAATTTCTGGATGTTCAGCGATCATATTATAAAGTAGTCGGGCTGTAGGTCAGAAATCAACCGCTGCTTTGAATTCTCGTTTTCTGATCTATTTCCTGTCGACATATGCAAAGTGCGGCTTGGCAAAATAAATTAAACAATTCGACAGGTACTGCCATAACCAATCGACCATAGGGGATTCCTGTATGGAACATTATTGTCCTTCGCTTTCAGACGTGTTAAATGCAGCACGATGGTTTCATTCTGCTTGTAAGAGCTTCTCATGTTGAGCTTGTGGCAAAGGATTTTTGGACCATATTACTGAGCCCAGCAAAATTGCAGAATGCAACCATGAGCTAAAATTGTGTCTTGATAAACCCTCATCTATTAGCCTATCGTTCCTCAAGTTCGCGTAGGATGTATTAGTACAGTGGTGGTTAAACAAGCCAATCGAATAGGCAACTTCATTGATAGAAGTCTTGTCTGGCCGACTGCATTGCTGTAGAGCGGCACATTCAACCTTCTTTCTTCTATAGATCTTTGTCGCTTTCGTTAATACTTAGCCGCATATTTTCTGCACTTAAGAACAGTACTCGTTAGATTGAATTGATCGCGATAAGGGCTTGAACGATTGATACTTGCTGCTACATCAGTGCTACCAATGACTCAAGAAAACGCGGTTGCGCGCATTCGAAATAGGGGCTGCGTCATTCAGATACTAAGCCTGATATAAACTGAGCGCAGTTCTACCCATCCTTTCCCCTATTTTCACTTATTCTTTTCTCCAACTGTGTTGGTGGTTGTGAGTACATGAGAGATAAGAGTATAGTTGAAAACAACAGTTGTTTTGCATTGTGGGTACTCTGATAAAAGGATATTGAAGAGGCTAAAAAATATCCGAAGGGGATTTCAGTGATATGAGCTTTTGCATTCGCCTCATCGGACTAACCACTCACATGAGTTGCCAACAAGCAACCAACATGCCAAATAATACTTCCATATCTTCATCAGGTTGACTGCTTAACAAACAACCCAAACGATCCGTTTTTGCACTCGCTTCATATGAATTGCAGTGCCCGCAACTGCCACTTTTAATGTTTACTGTTGATCAGTTAACGTGCTGGTTCTGTTGATGGTTGATCAGTGACCTACCTCATACCCATCAAATTTCAAAACGTTCGCTGTATAGCTTTCGGGTTGGAACTGATGTAGCCGCATTGCGTTCTTTGCAGGATTTTATGTTTTCTATTTGTGCCTCTGCGGTATATATAGTGATGGGCTTTGTGGAGGCGTATTATGCGACTGGTGCATGGGCGAATAATTGCAACGACATCGGTAGCGATGGTTTTATACATGACGGTTGTCGAACCATTCACGAATGGGCTTTTGCGTCGGTTCGATTTCAGCTTCATTCAGATTTATTTCAACTGAAAGAGTTTGATAATATTTACAGCGCCAGTGGTAAAATGTTGCTACCGCAATAGGGAGTTAAAACCCCTGCATTGTTCTTTAATTCCGCAGTGTTGCTGCAGATGGCCAACTGTTAGCAAGCTTATCATGACAGCGATGTTTTCTACATCTGTTTAGTTATCGCACAGCATACTTTCGTGGAGAGTATATAGTACAAGTACGTTTTAAGGCGTCGAATTTGCGCATTTTATGTCCATATCGTCAGGGCATTCAGATGTGGAACGATATAGCAGTTGTTGTTGAGAAAAGGTGCTAGAATACAAGTGAACCAAACTTTAGCTAGCCCTTTCCAAGAAAAGCGTCCCCATCATGAAGGGTACTTTGAAAATAAAATCGGATAGTGTGCTTAGGCATTTCAATCACTCGACTTCACAGTCCCCATTCCTACGAGCAGCAGTGCTGATTCCATTTCGTTCCTATTGAAATTTAAGCTGAGTAGCCGGAATGCTCCAAGATGCTTCTCCATATTTTGCCCTCTAGTTTGTCATCTTGCTCTTTCAACAGTTAACTGCGATATTCAAGGCAACGTTTGTGCACCACCGTTCGATGTTTGAATCCCAGCGATCATTACGGGTTTGAGGAAGCTTTGATTTTTTGATTTTCAACCGCCGAAGTTGAATCGTTCGACTTCCATCTGCATAATATAATGTCCTTCAGATTTAAAATATTCGGAGTAAAACTGCGACTATCTCACTGAAGTAAGGGTGCAGCTTTCTCAGTGCAGCCACAGAAACTTCCGATAGTAGAAGGCTCGCGATATATGGCGAGCAAGGGTGGAATCAGATGGTAAAGCGATCATACTTCGCATGTGAAGGTTGAGCAGTTGTAATTCTGTGCTCGAGAAAGCAAAATGTTTTGAAGTCCCATAATATTCGATTACTGCAGATGGGGAGCACGAACAATGAAGGCAGTCTTCATAGCTCCTAATTTCACAGTCTTCAATGCCATCAAGTTTTGAAACCGTGCGATAATAGAACTCTGAATTTCAGTTTTTCTGTTTTGTCAATGGTATATTGTACGCAGTGAGCGCATTATTGGCACGTCGTCATCAGAGTCTCAACTAATATACACCATGCTGTATCGCATCCACTCATTCATGCCTTTATAGATTCGAAATACGCTTATGTAAACATGTGATAACTGCTATCGATTTCAAGTGGATAATTTTTTCAACGTTAATGCATCCGTTGGACGAACATTCGCTTTTTTGCTCCATTGAAAGATGTTTTTGAAAAATCGAGTCAGTCACATATCGTTTCTCGCCTTCTACGAAACTACAAAAAATTCTTTTCTCTCTTTTTGAATTGCTTCTTGTTGACTCTTTTTTTCAAATTATCAAACAAGCTGTGAACAATACGCTGTAAAGTATTAAGTACGGAACCTTCTTTGGCTGCTACAGATAAACGTAAATGCACTTGCTGAAGTTGGTCGTGCATAAACGTTTATCATTTCTGTGTCAGCGCGACCACCGTCTCGCCTCTTTTCTTTTGAGTAGCACGATTTTCGCATGCATTCTTGTATATTTGTGTAATATGTTTTGCTTAATGAAAAGTTCTTCAATGCATGGGATTTGGTTGGAGCATAACTGAAAACTTCCATTGCGGTTTCGACCGTTTATGTGAGATGTGCATGAAATCCATTCGATTTAGGAAAGAATTAAATGAAAAGTCCTAGAAGAGACGTCAGCACGGCATGCTTTTTCTACATCCTCTCAACTGGGCAATCGCCTTCGTTAATTACCAATAAATATGTGGTGCGACACCTCATATTTTGGCTGATCCAAGCGGTTCGTGCTGATTTTTCTCGAATGATCTTTTTGTTGTTCGGTCGACGAATAATGGGAAAACAGGCTGATGTAAAGCCATGCAATTTTTTGTCTTTAAATGCACATGACGCCTCTCAAAGCTGATTAATCACCGTGGAAGTTACGCTTATTAACCATCAAGTTTCATGATGACAGCTTGCGCGGTTCTCAAGCTGACTGACAGACATACGTGCGCACGTTCACCCAGTCACGACATTACCACTTGTGCTTTACAAATACAAATTTGTTAAACGACATAGTAATCACGTTCGTTCATTTACGAAATGCCTTCCCTCACCAGCATTTCAAACATACCATCAAAGATCTTGCCTTAAAGAAGCTACATTTAACGCCTTGAAAGTGTTTTGCTGTTTTTCTTCTAGAGTTGATGGAATAGCTGTCCAACAGCTGCAGCATAAATTCTTCATTGACAACGTAGAACCATAGTCCCATGGTAGCGAGGAACAAGAAGGCGACGGTTGTCTCCAAAGGGAAAATCCGACTTGAAAGCAGATGTGATTATTTCTTAAAATCCTTAAGTGAGATTTGGCTTGGATTTGGAGAGGCACAAGCAACATCCGGAGAAGCTTCGGCTGGGTTCAAATGAACAGACAATAGTGTGGGATTTGCCTCTTGCACGTTGTATACTAGTCATAGGGAATTGCAAAGTAAAAGAGGCGGCGGGTGATTTAAAATTTCATTCATTGCTACGCAACATAAGTCAGAACAATTCAAGTGATCGACATTGCAAATCACCACGGTCGTCACAGAATTCTGTTTATTTTCAGGTCCTCTCCTCCACTGTCCTAGCACGCTAGTCATTCTGTAGGACTTGCATCTTGCCACCAGACTGTGTTCTGTCCCCCTTTCAAACGCTCAGCGAAGACGTCACTGCAATACTAGTTTGACATCCTTTCTCTCCGCATTGAAATGCACTTTTTAGTGAAAGATTCCTTCCCTTCGGCGCACGTCATCTGTTATCAGTCAGCTACAGCCTGTTTTAAAACGAGCAATAAATGACTAATTTCGAAAGTGAGCTAAGCAACAAATCCCTTACATGTTTCCTGGATAAAATCATGGAAAAACTGGTTTTTAGGGGAACTAAGTAATCCTTTTCTAAATGCAACTTTTTGAGGCAGAAAACAAGTCTATCTAATGATGCGCTATCAGGACAAAATTTTAGACAGCCGTTTGCACAGAGTGTTGGAAAGTGGTGAGATATGGCTTTGGATTATCTTAGCTTGAGCTTAAAAATGGGTCAATAACTGGAATCCGAAGATACGCTCCAGAATGATCGTTCGCATGCAGAACAGTATTCCTGAAAACGTCGCGAGACCTCCATTGTAGATACATCGCTTCCCTGCGCCCAGTATCCTCGTTGGGAAGACCTTCAAGACGATGCCTACGGTGAATCTAGACAAATGATTAGTTCAGCTGTGTCGATGAATTTACTTTCACTTTTAAGATTATTAACTTCAAAAAACTGATAACCATTTTACAGCCCATGATTTTTTTTCCAGGGTGAATTTCTCCGCTCTATTCAAACTAACAGCTAGTAGAAGCAATCAGTGATTTGCTTGCGATCCTGGTCAGTTCTGAAGCATAGTCTACATGACTCCGCAACAGTAGCCTCTCCGGTTGTTGCATTCCTAGCAGGCGCATACGCGACATGGTAGGGGAAGTGGGACAGCATGGTTGAGAAGCAAGCGCGATATGCGTTTCGGCGTGACGCTCGTTAGAACAACCGACGTCGCAAAAAATGCCAAAAAATAATACAAGTGGAAAAGAGGTCATCAATGTTTCTGTCGAAGGGACGGCTCTCGCAAACATTCAGCAAAAAGTTTGTGCCTTTCTTGCGTGCGCTATAACAGATGCTTATGAAGTGCGACTTTAGCACCATCGAAACGTTTGCATATTCCTGGCCACAATGGAGCGTCTTAAATTGGTTCTAGTGCTGATGAAATGAACTGAAAGGTGGCAACATTACAGACTGACAAACAAACACATGCAAACATGCTCCCCAACTTGTACATGCGAGCAGATAATGTCGCAGTGATGAGCATGGAGTAGTAACACATGGCTTCGAATCATCACAGTAGAAGAGTTAAGTAATGTTGAAACATATCTTAGATCGAGGCATGGAATCAGTTCTAAGCCCTCAACTGCTGGCCTTCTACTGAGGTTGCAACTGTTGCACAGGCACGTCATGATGTCACAGCGCCTCTGCGGCACGTATGGACGTGTGTGGCACATGTATACGTTCCTTTCTGTGTCTAGAAGTTTCAGTTCCAGTCACTGAAGCTAGGGCCACAAACGGTAATAGATATTGTGACCCCCATCCGTAACTTACGGTCGATCAGCCAATTTTCAAAGAACTTACAGACGCTTAAATGTGCTGAAGGAATGAATACATTTTACACTTGGTGTGATCGTATTTTCACTTAATATGCCATATTGTACCATTCCATATGTGCGCACTTGTGCTGATCGGCAAAGCAAACTAATTAATCTAGCATCCTAATAATGCACCATGTTTTAAGCGAAAGGATCGCTGGTGCAGCTTCATATTTGCGGTTGACGTTCAAGCTAAGAATAATGACAATAATATTTATTCATTAGGAGACATCAAATCTGTCGAAAAAAGGCACGAATCACAGCATTCTATTTACCATTTGGTGCAAAAATGTGTTATGTGGGCTGTCGTCATGCTAGTCATATGCGTCAATTAAGTGAGCGTCGATCTTATTACTCGAAAAAACTTTTTATGTTCTTAAATACGAATCCCATCACAGTAGCGGGTATTTTCATCGGCAGTCTTTCAAAGATGAGGATAAATGAGAGCGCAATTTTTGGGGGAAATGAAAAACTGCAGCGAAAACTCGCATGCTTAGCAAAAATGTCATATTCAACAAGCAAATGCCAAGGAACGTAGCCCACTAGAACACCACAGGACAACAAAATTATACAACGGGATGAACAAAAATGAGACAGAACAAAATGGTTCCTCGTCGATTGTACCTTTGGCTCCAAAGGTTGCAAGAGCAAGTGGAACAACAAAAAACGAAGTAAGAACTGACTAGAAGAAAAAAACGACAGCGGGTTTAGGTTAAGCAGATTCCAGCCCTGGCAGCGATTAGAACCAGAATAGGGTTTGAGTGACCACATGGATACGGTTTAAAACCAGCTCCCATGTTGGTATCGGCTTCAGCCCGACTGGAATTAAGCCCAGCTCATTTATAGGTCATCGGTTGAAACCCGCCCCGATCTTCGTCATGAGCAAGGCCTGACACTGATTTGGCTCATAACGATATAGTCATAAGACAAGCCCGATCCTCGCTGCAAAGGACCTACTGTCCGACAAGAACCGGGCTTAGCCCAGATCGTATGGCGACGGAGCGGTGCTTCCACGCCCAATGCAGCTTTATTGCTATCTTGAAAGATGACCGTTTTCTCGCTGCAGTATTCGATCGAACTGTAAGCCCCAAAGTTTTGCGGCAACACTAAAAGCTCCGGAGTCTCGCTGCGATGTTCGATAATCTGTTAAAAGTTACTACCTGGAAAAGAATAGACTGAAAGTTGTGATGTCTTCATCACAGAATAAAACATTCTGAACGATAATGTTGCTTGGTGGATGCACTTTGAGAATGAAAGTCAGGTGAATCGCGAACAACAAATGACTTAAATTTTTATGGATGTATAATCCATATCAGAAATTTACAGAAAGGTTGAAGAAGCATAATTACGAAAAAGCAGACATAACCTCGTCACGAAGACGCTAGGAAATTTGTGCGCAGTATTCCTCTTTGCACCACTTGTGTGGTCTCTTTTCGGATTGATAGCTGCCTTTTTTTATCCGTTCTGGAAGCAACCAAATGGAAAGCACCCACAAGTGACGGAATAGTTTTTCACTGTTACACTTATTAGCCGAAACTTGGTGAATTTCATGGACAACTCGTTTGCATGCTTCCCTTCGAAGCCGCATGTATTTACTGTATGTCACAATGAACGATGCACTAATGAACGAATGAACAAGAGAAATGAACGACCCGAAATGCTTGCTGAGGGAAAAGAGAAAAAACCCTATGGACCAAAGTGGCTCATCTTTCAACTGATAGTAATCAACTGAAGTAACCAGTGTGGGCATCACTTATATTCCCAAGTAGGTAGCACGCGAGATGACATCAAATTCTTGCGAAGTTTTGAACACCCACTCATATGTGCCCTTCCACTTTGAACCTCTGAAGCAGCGGCCTCTTGATGTCCGAAACGAGGAAATATATGAACGTTTAAATAATTACGAATTGAGCAGACAATGCGAATCGAATCATCGCTTAAAGTCGCATCTAAAATACCTCGAATCTCCAAAACATGTCTACTGTCAATGACAAGCCATTCTTTCAGACTGCAGACATCCTGCCTCCTTTGGACCTCTTTTGAAAAACCATCAGCCCCAATGAAATATGAAAACAACTTCGAAACAACTGCATGAGGAAAAGCGGACCCTTTTTTAATGAAGAACCTTCCTTTCGTAATTTCAGACTGAAGGCTTGGCCTTGTAAAACATCATGTTATAACAACGTGGCGTGAATGCTGAGTGCCTCAATGGTTTAACTGAAGATTAGAATTCCCAGGCTCCTAAACTCATGGCAGTTTATGGAGTACCTCAAAGGCATCCCATCCTTACGAGTTGTGAGTATAATTGCAGTTGTTACATTGAAGAATCACTGGCAATGTGACCGTCGTATTCCGACAAATCAGTAACCATTACGTGAGCCGATTGGTTATTTGTTGACTGCTGACCGATGCTGCTAACGTTGATTCAGTCTCGAAGCGACATTCTGATTTTAGACGCACAAACTCACGAGCAATTTCATCGGTCTGTCGCTGACTCAGTATCCTGCAAAAATTATCAGCTATGGCTGATTAGCAATTTCAACGAGTTTGACTGCCAACGTTGGCTGCCCCTTAACCTTTTTCCGCATGATAGACGCTGCGGAATATTCGCGAACTTTAAGCAGAACAACTGAAGAAGTCAAACTATATCTGAGGCGCCATTACGAGTTTTAACACAAACCTTAGAAGAATGAGGCCAGTTTCATCAATATGAAAGCGCCTTCCGAGTTGTACCCAACATGCGCAGGAGCCTTGCTCAACAACGTTCGCCAGCTGTAGCACTCCAACACCGACAATTCTGTCCTCACGAGCGAAACAGTAATCTTTCACTTGGAACATGAGTTCATAGTGCTCTGGCTCGCCCTCATTGCCAAGGAAGCTGAAAGCAATGACGCATATTCCTTCTATCCATCTCGAAAGTTCGAGGTATTTCGATGAATATCTTTATCCAGATTTGCCTAGCTTTATTGAGATAAAAGGCATTGAGCTGTAAACAGCACTCAATAATGCTAGTCTTTCAACAGTTTTAGCTGAACGTCCAAATCAACTGTGTGCTAAATCTGCACACCTTATCAGACATGAAACATGAGCAGTACGAAAATTGTTTGTGAATAAGTTTAAGGCACAGACCGCAAAAAAATGTCGTATAAAATCACATCAAATGCTGCCGAAATCCTTTCCTTTTCAGACAAAACAATGAAGCAAAAACACTGATAGAAGAAAGCGCGAAAGTCCACAGATCAACCAGTTAGGGAGTTCATCAACGAAACATTCCTTTCCATCCGATCACCGCTCTTCTGTCGATGACGACTAGTAGATAGTAAAAGAAAGGACAGTTGGAAAAAGTCAAATAATGGAATTCGTTACAAACTGCTCCTAACATTTAAAATAGTTGATATCTAGCACACTACTCAAATAAGTTTATGAAAACGAATTCCCATCACAGCGTTTATATTTTTGATGTGCATAAGTGCGTGCAACGAAACATTTACTCTGACTTGTCGTTGAAAGAAAAGGAGTTGAACCAAACTGGACAAGATACAAAATAAAACTCAGCTATCGAGCACACTAGCCAGATACGTTTATGCACTCCTAAGGGCCAGTTGTGTCCTCCGAATGTCCGACATTGACATCTGGAATGGTCGGTGAGAAACGTTAGGAACACAAAGTTTTCCGACTTCATAGACAAATTTGGAAATTAGTGTTGCGCCTTAGACAGCGATGGAAGTTTGAACATTGTATTTAGGCCGTCTTATTCATGAGGAGGCAAATGGTGAACAATGCAGGCTGCTGATGCCACGGTAAATGTTCCGAACGATCAAGACGAATAAAGAAGCAGCCTGAGCCAGCGCACTTACAAGTGGAACGTTTCATTGAATTTCGGCGCCCAGTTGCCAGCTTTCGACTTCGTGGCCATTTTCCTCTTCTTATCGGCCAGGTGTGGACCAACCAGATGCACCTCGACGAACGGTTTGAAAACACTCGCCGTTTGCCACCTCAGATCGTTCGCTGCCAGAACTGGAAACCATAAACTTCGAGGTTGCCATGCTTTATAAAGGAATATAGGCTGTAGGTTTCATACACTTTATGGTCTGCTTCCAAATTTGCTGCATATTCTTTAGATGCGAGCACAAATTTATATACATGATGTGTATAGGAGGGCAAACGTGTGCACGAAAACTATACACTCCTCAAAGGCTCTTCTTGTATGTCATAAATTCGGCTGATAACTTGATAGCGCAAAATTTAAAAAAAGGTCCTGGATATAAACAGAAATTACAAATTTATAGCTCACTTTTAACAGTGACTTTTTGTTCTCCTGTACCCGGATGGCTGAACAAGTCCACCTGAACGCTTACTTCTCCAACGGGCTGCTCCTGCGACGGTAAATCTGAAAGATTCAATCCTCAGTTTTCGAATTAAACTTCAGAGACTCGAGGGGAAAACATGCAATTTCATATTTTTTGAAGCAAAGTTGTTCTCTTCCACTTCAGATGACTGAGAATGTGCGCCTAATATCACCACTTTTAGCATTCTCGTATGCACCTTCTTACAAGCTATTTCTTTTGGTCTTCTAACACTGACACTTCTGACGAATGGAACTTCCTTACTGTGTCTGAAGTAAAGAAATAATATTATTCACAAAGTGTACATAAAGAAGAGGAGAAAAACGTGCCACGGGAGCGGATGCGACATGTGATTCTGTATTTTGCTCGCCTCTTCGGCCAACTCTTTTTTCATGGGAACTCACCAAACTGATCTTAGACAACAGCATCATCAGTTCAGAATAAATGGAGATCTTTGAACACCTTTGATTTCGTTCACAGCAATTACTAGCTCCAACTTCAGTGACTCCCGAGCTGAGTGCACACAACAGACGAACAGACATGGATATGCACAGCGACAACGTCGCCCCAAATCGCTTTCAAATTTCTTAACACGCGTAAGAGAAGGATATTATAATCTTTCGGACTGACATTCTATGTGAGTACAAATAAGAACTTTTGAAGCAAGTTAAAGCAACAACTGAAATGGATTAGACATTCGTTTACACGGCGACTGAAGAGGTTTCCCACCGAGTGATTAATGTTGATGACTCCCAGTGTTTGCACAGAAAATAATGGCTGCGTTTCACATGTAACGGACCGAGTTATGCTTTGTTCGCATGGATATATGGACGACTGGATGGGTTTATTGCACAGGCATCATTTAGCTTGCTGGAGTGGATTCGACATAATACCGCAAATCATACCATGCGTTTGACGCGAAAATGACACTTAGTAAAGAAATTATGACTTTAGAACGAATGCGATCAAAAGGAAGTAATTCTTTAATGAATTGAACAGGTGCTCGATAATGACGATTAAGAATTGTCCTCAGATGAAAATGAAATAAGAAGTGACGATGAGACGGACCTTGTTGCTTCTGACTGGTGATGAACGTTTTAATGAGCTGCTCTGTTGTTTGTGTATAGAGTGAGAGTGCATATTTCAGTGACTGTAATTCGGGTGATTTCTCGAAGAACGATTTCTTCAAGCCCTGTCCACCCGCATGGAAGCATTCTTTGATTGCATCTAGAGCCGCATCCAATACCGTACACTGTTTCGGCGTCAATGAACGTTCACATTCACGGGCCATATCCTTTAAGTTTTGCATTCATCACTTTCAGTGAATTTATTGAGCTTCTCGAATGACGATGACAAACACCAAAGAGATCTAATGAAAAAATTAGACAGCTATCATATGTACATTCGAATATCTATAAATCCAACAGTTCACGTCTGCCGCTTTTTCCATCGTATATATTCAATACTTAAAACATCTCGAAACTTTTTCATTCGCAGTGTTTCAAGCATTGCGATAAATAATTATGTCTCACTTCTTAACAGTACTGGAAGTGAAACAGTGAGAGAAATGGAGAGGACGAAAACAATGAAGAAGTGCTACGACTGGAATCACTTCGGGTTTAAAACGAGCAAACTTGATTGGGAGGAGATTAAAGGGAGAAAGCATAACGCTTACCATCATTTCCTTAACGGAACTCATGCTTTTAACATCCTTCAGATGAGTTGACATCAGCTTGGTGACGTCACCGATCTTCGCATTAGGCAGCTGCTTGAGCAGCTGAAAAGGGAGATTATTTAGCTGCAGTACTGCTAAAAAATGCAACAAATTTCTATGCCATTAACCGCAAAATGGATGGAAATTTTCATCAGAGCCATTTAATCGATAACGTCAACAAAAGGTAAGAGGGGGATTAGCTGACAACAATAACTGCAGAACACCAAAACACCGAGCAGATGTGGTAATAGACGACGTGAAAGGCTTCACTGCTTGTAACTTTGGATCTCTCTAACAACCACCTCTCCTCAAATCAAAAATAAAGTAACTGATGAAAAACGTATCGACTTGAAAAGGAATGAAACTGTGCTTCCATTCTTTTACACAACCTCTGCCCTTCCTAACCATCACTTTTGCCCCGTTCACTCACAGTTGTAAAGCTCATTGAAAGCAACAATTTGTGAGCGCTTCCTCACGCACACAGCATAAGTGCGGATCCGTTTGTGCATAACTGATGGGAGGGACGACGTGAGAGCAAAAGATTTCACTCCTGAGCTTCTCAATAAGTAACATGGTCGTCTATAAGCGTTATTACTCCCAAAGACTCTTTATTCCTGTGACACCTTATATATCCATTACACTGATTAAAAGCGAAATTGCAATAAGGCGAACCGCTTTATTGTCGAGTGGTGGCAGGACGACGATCTTCTCCATGCTCGTTATTGTTATCTTCCACAACTCCTGAAATAGTTGAAACCTTCTCGTGAATGAATAATAATTTCTAGAAGTATGAGCCAAGACCACAAATGTGAATAAAATTGACTTTACTCGATAAGATTTAATAGCTCAATCGCGAACTTATGGTGCAAAAAATTATCTTAGGACGCAAGTAGAAAAAAGCAGGAACCTACAACACCAGTATAAATGGAAAAGCATTGGAACGACGTTGCTAATGACATGCCTTTCTGCAGTCCTCTCAGCTAACCACTTTCACTTACCAACAAGCAATAAAAAATGTGCATTAACTAAATTATATTCTATTATACATCATTCTGCCACACAAAAATTCATTTCTCGACTTAATAGGCTGCAAAATGCGCGCGAATTTGTACCTTTTTGAATACAGTATATAAGTCCTTTCAAAGTCGGTCAGTCGACTCGACAGCTGGCGGCTGCGATCAGTCATCCGCCAATGTCAACAACGATCAGTTTACGCCCAAGGATCAGTTTGCGTGGATTATGCGCGATGCATTTCGTGAGTCCACTTTCATTGGCTCTCGAATTTAATTTTGTTGTTTTTGTTTCAATCATTCCGACGTCTCGGAGTGAGAAAACTTATAAAGGTAAGTGATGCACGTTAAAGAAAATAAAACTTAATAACGCTATTCGAACTGACAATGCTTCAGAGGATTTGGAAATATACGTAAAAAAAAAGCAGCTTAAAGCTATGCCACCTTCAGAAGATATTTGAGGACCGTCTTCTCGCACTCTGAGGCATACTGCTGAAGCTTGTCTTCGAGGAGTTCCATGAGAGGCTCCAAAACGGCATCAACTTCCTGAAATGAGACCGTCGATTCAATGAAATTACAGATATGGAGAGTGTCGATGCAATCACGCTAAAATAAAGCACAGAAAGCATCGCCGCAGACGTTCTCGAACACAGCAAAACTTTTCATATCCCATCACGACACCAGCAGCTCTTACCCCGCAGCACTCAGGTCATATGAAACACCGAATGTGAAAAAAACGATACACTACAACATGCGTACGGCGCAAAATCCTCAACTTCGCGATGTTCCTCTTGCATCGAGATCCTTCCCTCTCCGTAAGGGCAACGATTTTTGTTGCATACGAAAGCTCTTTCGCTCCCTGCAGAAGCAAAGTAATGCCCGTTCCTTGAGGCGGTGATATTTACTTTTTCATTCTTCCACGCAAACCCTTCCACCCCCCGAGGCTACTAACCTCAAACGCGATCATTTTAATGGGAAACGTTTCTTTCGGGGAAAAAATTTGTGCAAACGTGCATGGGATGTTTTGCAATTTTATGTAGAATAGAATGTAGCGCAAAAAAATTCAAATGCTGTAAAGAAACCTGACACCAGTTCACATTGAGTAATATTTCAACGGAATTACCACACGTGGAAATCTCGGGCAAGGAACAGACCGCAAAAACTATTACAGCAAATATCAGTGGCACGGAAGCGGGTTTCATAAACAGGAACGGGAAATGATCTCTCGAAAATGGAACAACTGCTTTCAAACAACTTCGTTCACTGATAACTTTCTCATTTACATTAATTCGTTTCTCTTATCTTATTTGTTCTACTCCGCAACTGTATTTTTCAGAGTTATACAGTTTTCTGGATGTTCGACAGATATTCCAGTAATAAACAGGCAAACAATTTACTATATATTACGAAAGCACAAGTGCGATTTCATGACTCTAAGGAGGAAGTGTATTCGTTTCAATAAAGCCGTTTTCAAACAACGCGCTGCACATTTTCTTCAGTTGTTCCGTTCTCCCTGCTAGACGCTGAACGCTTATCCATTTTTGCCTATGTCGACACTCACTCCAAAGCATCGTCCAGCATGGATGAACAGCACTGAGAAGTGCATGCTTTTGCATATGGTGTTTTCCTGCACCGCTTTACCTCCACACATATGTGTACTGAAAATCGCTGACATGAATCCTGAGCCAACAGCAAACCGAAATCAAGCAGCTGCGTTTTGGACTATGAAGTTTAGGAGATTTGTTGGCGATATGTGCACTACTGTAACACATGGCATCCCATCAACAATAGCTTTCAACTTCAATTCATATATTTCATTACTTCTCCTTACGTGTGTTGTTCCTCGTCCACTTGTGGACAGAATCACATCAGACTCGGCCTCTGCGAGGAGAATGACATTTTTCAAACCGAGAGGAACTCTCAAATCTGTACAAGTACCGTTGCGAAATTATACATTAAGAAATAAAGAATTTAAAAACAAAGAAACATACCCCGACTAGCTGACTCTTCTGCAGTTGGGGGCCTTTAATTTTGCACAGGATAGACCCTAGAGTGTTCATTTGTTCGTGTATTTTCGGCACTAGACTTTCAGCAAACTGTCCAGCAAGCTTGTCGAGTACTGTGTTCAGTTTCTTCTGAAGATTGGTAAGCACGGTGTTCGCCGCTGGATCAAGACTTGTGCCGCCCATATTCTCGTAGATCTTCTCCAATTGAACCCTGAATGCAGAAATTGAATCAGTTTGAATTCTGAATTCTTCCATTACCTACAATTTAGTTGCACTGTTGAAAACATAACATCAAGCACGGAAACGTTTGCAAGTTACTGTGGTTCGCATAAAACGCATAATACATAGTTCTGATCACCTTCAACAACCAAAATTCATCCGAATCCTCTGTGCATTTCATTCTCTCCTTTACATTGCCAGACTTCAACAACTGTAAATTGAAGCATGTAGCTGCATAACGCTCCACTGTGCAGAATATTTTGCAGAATCACAACCTCAGTCTCCGAACAGCGCAGTACTAAAGATACCACCTCTTCCATTTGCTTGCTCATCAAGCGTTGAACTACATCATTATTTAATATCAGCACACGGCTCTGAACCGCATTCAAATATTCGTTATATACATGGAGCTAGCAAATAAATGACGCTATCAAGTGAGTATTTTTCACTCATTCCTTCGAGAGTATATCGGATCGTTATATTAGTGGAATAAATGATTGAGTTACCAATCCATTATTGGGGAGATCATGCGACCAGCCACATAAGATCTGTAAAATTCTTTGCTACCTATACTGAATCAATTGACCAGCAACCGATCACAGAAATCCTTGAAAGACTGCTCTTGTTTGACCAACAATAAAAAAAAGTTCTCCAGCAAGTGCCGTGTTTTGGAACCTAGAAGCAACATCTCTGAAGTTCCATTCTTTCAGAAGATCTTAATTGTAGATTCCAGGAAATGTGATCAACAATAAGGCAGTCATGAGTTGCCCAGGGAGTAATGAGAAATGCGTCCATATACTACAGTGCAATATAATGGGATCAGTGGTTTTTGGTTTGTTGTTTTCGCATAACAGCAAGTGTACGTAAAAGCAAAATGATTGCGATCACCTCAGTTGTTGAACGTTGTTCATGAGGATAGAGGCAAGTTTTTCATTGCTGACGAATTTGCCAAAATCTTTTTGTACCATATCGGCATAAGCGAGTAGCACTTTGTTGAGTGTTTTCGAGAAACGTTTCATCATATCCGCATAGACTTCCGGATTTGGACAATCCATCTGTTATTATCTCAATATTACAACAACAAAACGCAATCACAAAAAGAAGAATAAAGTATCAGATATGGTAAAGCTTCTGAAGGCTATGTCTACCAACTTTTTGTATACCAAAAAAAACTTGCGGAAGTAGAAATAAGAATAAAGAGTACAGCAGAGATAGCATAAGCATGGACAAAACGTTTTACGAAAGAAATTAACGATTCAAGAATGGAAGCAATAATGACGGCAAGAAAAAACACGAAAGACGTCAACTTCCGAAAGATTTTGAACACAGCGAACAATTAAAAGGTCTCATGTACTTGAAATTCAAAGAAATTGACATCTGCTAATAGAAACTGCGGTAAAATACAATTCCACTCAGCAATTACGGCCAACCTGCTTAAGAAGCTTAAGCGCTTCGTTTAGCTGCGTGAATACATCCACAACCGAATTCGAGAATTTTGTGTGTTCGGAGGTTTGTGGGAAATTATCCGATTTGTCACGATTGTATGCGTTTCGTAGGATATCCATCGAATGCTCATCGTTCTCGTTCAACCAATCCATCACGAAGGGAATAAACCATCTGAAGCGAACAAAGTTGGCTAAATGAAAATCTTATTAAGACCTCCAGGAAGTTCTGGCGAGTAAAAATAAAGGAACACAATTTATCATGGCAGATTACAGTGAGCCTGAAGTTCAAACGGCACTGCAAACTTCGGCCACAATGAATCTGAGCGTTTGTAAAACGACAGCTCAGGGATCGCATGCTTTACAGCGCCACAGGTTGTTATCAAATCTTCCTTATGCTGAAGGAAATGAAAGTCCAAACATCAAACAGATCCAAGTAATTGCAGCCTCAGCCTACGTCCGATACCACTCATTTTTCATCATTTCCTGAAACCCTTCTGTAAATTGCTTTTCACTACGTTCGTTTCGTGCAGTGGACAGCAAAAATAACGAGATATATTTGCAAAGAAACAGTGTGCAACGACAATGAGTTAAAATCAATTTGCTGACTCAAAAACGTCAAAAATGTAAACAATCAACCATAAAACGCCAACTGCATGTAAACCTTCCTCCTCATCGTATCTCTCTATTAAAAACCTCAAAGTACAATATATCATATCTCAAAAGCGGAACGGTGCGAGACGACAACCAATTCATCAAATGGTTTCGCATAGAATTTCGCTCTTATGCACAACGAAAAAGAGATAGCAGCAAAGATGAATTAGACTTCATGGGGAGATTTATCTTCGTGTTGAGTCAGATAAATTTCGCTCCAGACGAAACACCTTTGAAGGTAAAGATCACAATTAAAGCGACCAGCACACAGGTCAACGATTACTCATGAGGCCCCTTTTAGAAATTTATAATGCGTCACTTTATCATTCTAAAAGTCATGAACTTATATCATGCAATGCGCTCTAAATAATGCAACGGTTTCAAAACAGAGACTAAAAAAAGCGATAAACACAGAGAAAGAGGGGAAATCCCATGCGATATTTTAACAAAATTCATGCTGATACCCAACTAACAGGAGGCAAAAAGGGAAACAGATAAGTTTAGGTGGTGTCGTGAGGGTGTGCGAGAATGAAATACTCGAAGGAAAATAAGCACCGTAACAACGGAATAATCATGCTCCACAACGGGTTTTCACGTGATTGTCTTGCACTGAGATCTGCGGTTGAGCGACGACTTCCAAATAACGCAACAGCTCACCGCTGAATTGTACTATAGTGATGAAACTGAGGGAACGAGAAATTTTATAATGCTTTTCTAGAAATTTATACGGTGGGCGATGCATCAAAATAATATGCTGATCGAGTTTACGGAAAGATCTAAACCTCATACGGAATATTTGAATATTGTTGACGAAGTCGTTGAAGATGCACATGCGAAATACCCACTTCTATGAACCTGACGAACAACTCTCGCGAAAAAACATGAGTTACGACTCTACCTGCAGGGAGTGCTAGGGTCACCAAACATTTCAGAACGACTATCAACCACATGGTGAGTCTGAACTGCCACTCGCGGCAACCATAATAATTTGACCTGTACGGGTCACATGCTGAAACGCTCTCGAACCATCGAAGCATCGTGGTTATTGATTGCTGTCTTACGTTCGTTATGTTGTCTATGGAGGCGGTGGGAGAGGGGGGGGGGGGG
>JAARMF010000456.1:76102-86243 GCA_022844705.1 Toxascaris leonina | reverse complement strand
CCCCCCCCCCCTCTCCCCCCCTTGCTCAGCCCTCAACTCATATCGACTTCTGCTGATGTCAATAAAATTGATATTATACAATCTCTCTAATTAAGCAAATGAAAGCAACTACTACAAACCGAGCTAAGAAAAATCAGAGGTATTAATGAAAATAGGTTTTTGAGAAATAGATGGTATCAGTTTCGTTAGAAGCGGTAATGTTTCTAAATTGGTTCATTTAGAGCGGAAAATGATAATGGAAGAGATACTTTGAATATCATTCATTTAGAGCGGAAAAAAATTCTAGATCGCTTCTAAAAATAATGTTTTATACATCGCGGTTGTCACGATGCAGCACAAGATTTCATCGGATTTACTACTTCTCAACACTCATATATACAGTGCTTATGAAGTAACAACTGTTGAAGCCCTATATTCTTCAAGATAAATTCACAGCCTCGAAAAGGATTCTACTATAACCTGATAATTGCTCTCCCATGGGAATTCATCTTCATCTATTTTTGGCCTTTCAAATTCGACATCTTCTTTGTAGTAATTCTTCGGTCGATATTTCTCCATTTCTTCCCGCTGCAAAAATAAATGAATAATTAAATGATAATTCAATGAATTGAAGAGATTTTCGCCTGAATGCAATAGAAAATTATTATCACTTACGTGTTGATTTGAACAATGTTTGCGAGATACTCTTTCATGAGGTTGAATGTTCTTTTTATTGAAATAAAAAAGCTTTTATTAATGAGTGATTTTTTTTTCGCATCACTTTTGGATAAGATGAAATAACATTTGAACAGAATTTTTGACGTTAAGTTTTCTCGCACAATATGTTTACGAACTACTGTTCCACGTTGATCCAATTCACTAACTTCCGCAACACTTCCTATTAGCAATTGTGCAGCCAAATTGAAGTGAAGCCCCTAGGCGAGAAAACAGCTTGGAGACGGGAATTGAGTCGATGAGAAAAGTCTCGTTATTAGCTATTGATGAAGGACAACCTCTTTCCTCCTTCTTTCCTTCATCGTTTCGATTTGATTCATGAGGTTGTTGAACTCGTCTTCATGTACCGATGGTTTTGCTTTTTGTTTGTCCATTGTCGGCGATGCTTTGTTGGATGTAATCTCACGAGCAGTTTCAAAGTGCGGTTTTGCCACTTGTGGAATTCCCATTTTGGTTGCGATAATCACCTCAAATTTCAAAAACGTTTCGTCAATTATGAAAACTTCGAAAAAAAATTCATTATCAATTTAAATGATAAACAACTTATCAAATCGTCATATCATTGGATATGGAATATTGCCACCTGCGATAACTAAAAAAAAGCGACAAATCAACGTCATGAATAATAGGATTGAGCACCTACTTCCATCGAATACTCCTTGCTAGGTGATAGTGATACTGGACTCTTTGTGCCTGGTAGTGAACGGAGACTGGGAGGGCTGAGTGAATGCGCTGAATGTTGAGGACTCTCCGGCCCTGAAAGTATAATCCTTATAGAATCCTCTCGATATATAATTCAATAAACATTTTTAATGAACTACGCCAGCTATATGCATAGCTCTACGCAGAATTTTTTATTCAATAAGTACAGGAAACTAGCTAGAACAAAAAAAAAAAGTTTTCTACGTCAGTTGTTCATCTTTCACAAACTTTCAAAGTTAGTTAGCTATCAAAGTGTTAATTATTCAACGTTTCTGAGCTCTATGGCAGGTTTATGCCAAAAGCGTTAGATTAAGTTGTAGACGAGATGCCAAGAAAAAAAAACAACGCTGAGCACATGAAACATTCATTGATGCAAGCAAACCTGTAAACTACTTTGCACTATTTATTCGAAATTTCAAGAATGGCGTTTGCTATGATGTTCAATCGTTTCCGATACTCAGTAAGTCAGTCGAATATCATTTCGAGGTGAAAAGTTTTGACTGGAAACCCTCCCACTTATTCTTTTCTATTCTCATCTCTTTTTTTCCTCTCGTGCACTCTTTCACTTTTAAGCGTCAATTAATTCGAAACATTGCACAATTTTTCAAAAAAAAGTTCTCGGCTTTTATTATATAATTGTTGAAATAAATTGAGAACCTTCAAGAACAAGAGGATGTGGTCGAGAAAGCCCTTCAAGAAAGAGAGGAGCTCCAGGAGGTATCTTTGGATCGAGCTGCCCAGGATGACGCAACTGCAAAGTTTTACTTGTTTAGGTGAAACTCAATTGTATCACATATCGCATGCAATATTTATGATAGAAAGATATCATTCATTCAAATAGCCAACATATCATATCATATCACCTCTTGTTTTAATCAATCGATAAATTGACCTATTGAAATGAAGCAAAATATAATTCTTTTCGAAGATTTCGATTTGTTCCAATTATCACTTCTTTTTGTTGTCTCAAGAAGAATAATAATTTTTATGCTAAATATGCAGTGGAAAATTTGTGAAAATAACTATTCTAACCAGCTCAGCTGTATCGGGGAAAAATTGTTGTTGTGATGTAGCCTCAACACTTTCAATTGTTAATGCAGGTGACAGTAGTGGAGTGGTTTCTTGAGAATAGCCTTCTGCATTCGGCGTCGATGATCGACTACAACTCTTACGTTGACGTGATCGACGCGGCTAAAACATCTCTTCTAGCGTTAGCAATACAACACAATTATATTCTCATTTAAAGATGGTAATATGAAAGCATATTGAGTAGAATCAGAGCTATACGATCAATGACAAATTCGAGATTATACAACCTATGCTTCAACACCTGAGTATAGAGTTAGTAATGTTTCTAAGCACCTTTGTGATATTTGATTTGAATAATGAGGTAAAGAGAAAATCCACTGCTAACGTTGCTGTTAATTGATTTCTCTTTTTTTTTTCGGTAAGAAAAATGTGCAAACGAAAGAGACATCGTATAGGCGATAATTCAATCTATTGTGCGTTGAATGCGAAGCATTTTTTCGCAATTACGCGTTTTGAAAAAAAAAACCGACATCATTAGTGAAGCTTCTTCAATTTCTGCTCTTTCTCTAGGCTTATTAACAATATCACATTTCAAAAATTCATTCAGCAACCTTACAAATCTATTTATATAAATAAAAATAATGCTGAATTATCAATAAGCTTATATCCTTCTTAAAGTAAACTCAACTGTTTTTAGCCTACAAACAGAGCAACTTTAAGTGCAAAAGAGCTACTGCATTTAGAAAGCGCAATTATTAAAATCTGTTTACAACTCAAATAATTAAATGATACCGCTTAGTTATAGAGAATATTCAATAAACAGATCTATTGTAATGATATTTCTTTGGCGAAATATCTTAGCGAACGTGATATATCAAAGAAATCAAATAGTGTCGAGAATATAAGAGAAGAAAAGCGATTGTGTGAAAGCATTCAACGAAGTGCAATAATGCTTATCACACTGTAAAACGATGAAAAAAAATGCGCCTAGATATTTGCCTAAAGGCATTTCCACTCATCTAACACTTCAGTAGCAGCTAATCACTTCAGCACAAGTGCAATTGTTGAAAACGACCACCCATTATACTTTTTGTTTTTTCTTATCGATTATTTGCAAAAAAAAAAAAAAAAAAAATCTCATCAATTAGCTCAATAATTGAATCAATCATATTTTAGCATTGAAATCATCATACTACTATTGAACGCATAATATAAGATAGAAAGCGCCATTGATTGAACAAATAAAATAAACTTAGACAATTAGTCGAAAAAAAAAAATTCAGCTGAATGATCAGCAAATCAATAAACTGAGTAAATTTTTGCTTATTTTCGATGAGAATTAATTAAGTAAAAATCTTTTTTTTTTCGCAGTTATTTCAAATAAATAAGTGTATTTATTGAGCATAATACAATGAGATTGCGCGAATTATATGAGCGAAATTTCGATGAAAATCTTTCGCATAAATCATCTTCTATGAATAATTTTTATAATCGCACAATAGCAAAATGCTGAAAATTCTACACTTCATGAAAGATGGCATTAGATATTGAAGCATTTCACGATAGCGATGTATCGCACGTTGATCGACACTATACCTAGATGATATAAAGGTGAGCAATTTGAATAAGTTAGATGTTAATAAAGCTGAAGATGGGTGCAAATTTAAAAGATTTTTTTTTTTTTTTGCATTTCAGTTGTAAAGATGAAATAAATTAAGCAGTCGACTATAAATTCATCTCGAATAGCTATTCAATTCATTCATTAATGATGCCTAAATTTATAAACATGACGCATGCATACACTGATAATGCTCTTAGTGAACGAGTCAATTATTATGATGATGAAAAAAATAAAGAAGTCACCTAGCTGCAAGATTTTTGTGATTTTAGGGGTAATTTTGAGCGGGAATTTTGGGCATTTATATGACGTATAGCGTCATTCTTAACAATTATAGAAATAGAAAAATTAAAAATTCTCGAGAAAATCATTCGTCGCTAAAGAGCGTAATCAATCCTATGACGAATCGATAGAAACCTACCTCTTTTGTGCTACGGGTTGCTAGTTCGACATCATCCGCTGATGCAATTGAATTCTCTTCGGAGATATCAGAAAGTATACGATTGGCAATTTCCTCTTCTATGTCGCGATGTTCACCACGTACAAGTCGTAATGGTGGCATCTATAAATGTTTAATCTTGATTCATTGGCGTATTATTTCAGATAGTGCACTCTCACTAAGTTTATTAAAAATTAATCGCAATAAGCTCATCCTTTTTCTCACTATAGAATTGCTTCAATCAAAAAATACTACTGAAAACTTTATGTGTCGGTAGAGATTTATGAAAAACAACTCTCGCCGAGAACAGAATTACTATTTCACGAACAAAAAAAAAACAGTTTTGCTGAAGATAATTGTCAGTCTTCTGCAATTTTAGAAAAATCAACTAAAATGTGGAAACGCATAAAACGATTCACCTGTTCATCTGCGACATCTGTTGCACGCATCGCCGACTTTTGATAGCTATTTTGCGGTAGACTGTCAACCTTATCAGATGTCAGGATTCGGCCCCTGTCTCGGCCTGCAACGCTCACAGGACGTTGTGTGGGTGAGTGAGTATCGTCGAGAGGCTGTGTGATGCGATCCTTGATTCGTAGATAGTCGTAAATGTTGCACGGCTCACTACGTGCTAATCCTTGCGTCGGTCGTTGCAGCGCACTTGCAACGCGCACATCTGGTCCCTCAAATAGAGTATCGCTTGTACACATAGAGCATTTTTGTGCTTATTTCACGTTGTTTGCTCTCAGCTAGTCGGGCACTTGTCAGCTTTTTTTCACTTCCACCGTAAATCTATACATCCGCAGAGATTCTCGAAAAGAATTCGACAAAAGTGCTGCCAAATAGCTAATCTCGAGTTGCGTGCGCTAAAGACGTTTGCAGACATTAATGACATTCGTTTAATAACATCCCTCCTCTCCCCCCCCCACCCCCCCCTCCCCGTCAAAAAAAAGAAATCTTGACTATCAGCGATCTTTCAAAGCGTCAAAGTATGGCATACATAATGCTGCTCTTTTCTTTTATTTTTCACAATTCCTTCTTTTCAATGGAAGAAATCTATTGCCGTTGTTCATTTCTTCATTCAGAAATTTGTCTCTACCCGTTTTTGGAAGGGAAAGATTATGCTGAAATTGTAGCGAGAGTAAAAAAAAAACTATTTATTCTCCACCGTTTCGAGTAAATCTCTGCCAACTAAAAGATGATTTTCTTCACATTTTAGAATTTACTTTAACAAGTTCCCGGTAAATACCTGAAACAAACCAATCTATATCCAGCAAATCCCCAAAACTAATATATAACTTACCATAAATATATAAGTGGATGAATCAGTAAATGGATAAATAAATAAATAAACAAATATACGTATATTTATGGCTGAAAAATTATGTATATAAGTAAATTTGAGAATTTAGCACATCGCAAATTTCCTACTTATAGACAATGAAATAAAGGAACAAAGAAGCCAACATAACACACTTCACTATTGATTTCAATGAGCGCAACACTACATAAATTCTTGACTGAGCACTAAATGAATGGTTGATTCATGAGGAAACTCAAAAAGAAATAATGCAAATCATTAAGCACTTTAGATACCTGAATAGGACTGATCAATTGTTCTGAGGGTGTTTGCTGCACGAAGACTCGTCGCTCCTGCAAAACGATTTTTTAAACTGTTAATCTATTAATGTTTTTCTAAACTGTTAATCTAATCTATCAGTGGATATTTCTTTAGATTCCTTCATAGAGAATAAAATTCGAAAAAAAAGTGATCGGAAAAAAAAGAGATTATTATGCATTTCGCAGCATAAGGCATAAGAAAAAGAGAAATATTTTAATGAGGCATCCCTCAATATTCCACGCAAAACAACTAAGAACATTTCCCAATATTCGAAACTTTACTTCTTTGAATTATTCGCCGAAATAATCGCAAATTTTTTTTTTCTTTACTCGACAAAAATCTTAGATCCGTTTTGTGCTTCATTTTATTATGTTGAGATGGATTTCGCTAATTTTCTTGTTCATTCGAATCTAAGCTAAATTCCACTTGCACTCGTAACCGCCCCCTAATCTCTAAATCTTCTAAAGCAATTCAAATCAACAACTACAGAATCTTTCAAAGATCTATCCGTTCAGCAACATAGATGAAAGAGACATTCTCAAGTAAATTAGGCATATGCATATTGCTGCTGCTTTTATTTTCATTTCTTTATCAATCACTTCAAACCTTAGTTGTTCATTTCTGTCCACAGTTGTTAAGTGGAAGAAATTCTGGATGTGTTATACTCAGAACTTTTCTTGATATGTTCTTCAGCTTTCCAAACCTATTCCTTCAGTGTGAAACCGAATAAGATTCGGCAAATCAAAAAAACGTTAACTTTGAAAATACTTCGTGAACACTTTAAAATGAGCCAATCATGGTCATACATTTTGTAACATTTTGATACCTTTCAGTTTTGAATACAATAGAGTTCTTGGAGTACAGAAGATAAGCAAAGGAAAGAACTCGGAAGAGGCTCAATGAAGGAAGAAGTGACAAAATTCAAGCTAGTTGAGAAAAAAGGAGAAGTAAAACCGCATAGCTCATTTTGTGAAAAATTTTGTAAATGAGCGGAAATTCGAAAACTTGCAAGTGGAACAGATGAGAGGGAAGGGGGTGGGGATCACGCTTTCAGCAATAATGTGAACGCTCTTTTTTTTCGAGAGCACATTCTGCTATAATTCATCAATAAATCAACGTCAAAAATGTTTCCAAAAATTACACATTGTAAACGATTGTTGTGCTTGAATTTTGAACTCTCGACCACAGTAATGTAAATACGACAAATCACTAACTGTACTACTTTACAATGAATTTCTTCACATCGGATATTTAGATAAAAGACAAAATTTGTACGATGAAATATTATGGAAGCGTGCAACAGAAACTATTCAGTTAAGGTTATAAGAAACAACTGTGGAATAAATCGATATGTAAAGCACATTAGAAACTCGACGAAATCATTTGCTACCAACCAGCCATTTATGACGATATTTGAACTCTCGCAAACAATCGGACGCAAGTTTTGCTTCGCCAAGAAATGGAACAGCTAGCCATCGATGATTAAGTGCTTCATCGACCGTGAGGCGTTTCCTTCAAGCGATGAAATGTGTTTATAAAAAACGTATAAGCAAACAAATAGCTGAATCTATTTGCTCAATATTTGCGGAAAAAAAAAAGATTTTTCTAAAAACGATTCAGAAAAAAAAAGAGACAAAAGATAGTTGGGGTCAGAAAAAAAAACGCTTTGGAAAGTGATCGCCTGCAAGAATAAAATAGAAGATAAAGGGATAGCGGAATTGGTGAAAAGAAATAAATTAACCGTATTGTCGTCGCTCAATTTGAATGGATGGATTTGTCATCTTGAATTAAAATCAAGAAAAATTGCATATTCACTTAATATCGCTCAGAAAGGTGTTCCATTTACGATACGTTAATTCTAATAATTGGTTTCTAATAAAATGATCTAATCGAACAAATAGACCAACCTTGGATCAAGAACAAGAAGTTTAGCGATGAAATCTTTTGCCTCTTCGGTTATTGGTGCTAGCTCGCTTACATCCAATGAATAATTGGCATGCATCACGTTACGAATCGTTTCGGTGTCGTTATCGCCCAAAAATGGCGAAATACCACTCAATCTTAAAGAAAATCTGTTTTGTTCGGAAAGAAAAAAGAAAATGTGTTGCCGATAAGATGCAAAACCTCTCTAGATGGAAGTCACTAAATATCGATTGAGCCTAGATAATGATATGAAATTTAAAATCAAAGTGTAGGATGTTCTATTTTATTGCACCATATTTGTATAATTTCATTAGAAAATCTCTAATCCTTCAAAAAAAAAAAAAAAAAAATCTAGTATCTCCTCTCTATCTCAAACGATTATTCTCTCTGCTAGATATGCCCACTGCCTCAGCAGAGATGCAAAAATGCATTATACAAATGATCTGCGATGTTGCCAAATAGATCATATGGAAAAGAAAGGGTTTTAACCAAATGCGATCGATTGCTTATTTTTTCTCAATAGTTTCATTAAGCACTCAAATATTTGCTCTGAGGTTTAATTGTGAAATAAATGACTTTAAAAAAAGCGAAAAATGATTAATAGAAATGTGCAAATAATGTGAGCATATTCACTTCCTAAATTTTCTGAAGGCAAAATTTGCTTAGCAAATATTTCCACCTATAGAAGTGTATTTTACAAGTACAAAACAGCGATAGATCATCTAGACAAAAAAAAGAGATTCTAAATTCACTTCCGGCGAGTAGGCGAACTAATGCATGTGAATCCTTTCAGTTGCCTTATTGAATCAAGGCAAGCTGTTGTAAGGTATCTCCCCTACTTATCAGTTTCTTGTTTAACTAACCTTTGGAGTCAAAGAAAAGAAATGAAAAGCATGTATAAAACTTCACTTTACAACTCAATCATTATATTATTTAAATCTTTCAAATTATCGAAAATGTTCCCCCGTCTCCATTAACATTAATTTCTTTTGTACTGTTTTCAGACGTTGAAAAGTGAGTACATTATGAATGCTTTCATATGCTTTCATGCACTCTGTCAGCTTCTCTCCTCTTCTCTCGCCAACTTATTCCAACTTCAATCGAGACAGGGAATGAACTGTTGATAGGCAATCCATTGAAAAATGAACGATACGCATACATAACAAATAACACTCACAGAACATATGTAAGTGTTCCAACGCTCCACATGTCCGAAGCAAGCGTTACCGGTACGCCAGCCGCAATTTCAGGTGATACAAATTCCGGACTTCCCAATATATTCGCAGCAACTTTTCCTCGTATAAGTCTCCTTAAACGATTGCTATTCAATAGACAAAAAAATGTTTGCACTCTTTTTTTTTGAGAACAAAGCACTTTTCCCGTAGAATGTGTGTTGTGTACTCAACTATGACAGTTGTCACTTTTGAACAGCTGTTCCAAAATTTTTTTCTTTTCATACGACTATTTTGCAGCTTTTTTTTCGGAAAAAAGACAAGTAAAAAATTCTTTCATAAAAATGACCTTCCTGAGCTTTAAAGCTCTTACGAATAAAATATTTAAGGCTTTCATGAAAATTTTGATAATTCTTCTCGAATCATTTCCCTCAAATTATTCGTCGATTCTATGTCAATTTCTTTGAGCATTATCAATAGCCTTTGCCAAAAAAAAAAATCCCCTCAATTATGAACGATGAAAAAAAATTTTGAAGAGAGAGAGAAAAAAATGTGACAATCAATCAATAAATGCAACGATCATTTGATGAAGCAAAAAAAAGATCTAAAAAGAATTTTTTTTTTGTGAAAAACGACATTTTGAATGATATGTGCATTTATCACCAAAAAGATAAATATCGGGAAAAAGATTGTTACACCGTTGAGTAATCAATTACATCTTAAAGATATCAGATTTTTCCGTCGATGCAAACAAATATCCGAGCGATATCCGGAAACATATCCGGAAGTCGGGAAACAGTGTTTTTTCACTTCTATAAAACTCATAAAATAAGATCAACGGCTACACTGGTGGAATAGCACCCTACGATATGCAAGCATAATCAACCTCTTATTGAATCGAAGATTTTTGACGCTTTATTTTT
>JAARMF010000456.1:12919-69300 GCA_022844705.1 Toxascaris leonina | reverse complement strand
AAATAAAAAAATAAAAAAACAAAAACAAACGCGCAAGGCTTATATATATATATATATATATATATATATATATATATATATATGAATACAGCTTTCATTTTGCCAAGAATTGAAAGCGTCAGAATCGAATCCAATCTTGCTAATAAATTAGAGAAAACTCTAAAACTATTTTTTTGCCGGGAAGTATCACTAAAATTCCCTTGATTTTTTAATTCTAGAATCTGGGGCATCATCCTACTTAGTAACATGAATCGAGTACGATTGAAGTTGCTAAGTCAACCGACATCTGCTCCTTTCTTTTTGTGCACCATCTTTGCTCATTCAATAATATAACCGTTTGCTCACTGAATGCAAAAAACCTCATCAACCTTAACAAATTAATTAAAGACCAATAATTGATATTAATCAAACAGCAAAGTTTCTCAAAGTTTCGCAACTTTGCATATAACAACTTTATAGTTCCCGATGTATACAGCGATTCTGAAACGATATTATTCGGATATCGCATTCGAGAGACTCCTTCTCCAAAGAAATTTCATTCATTTCTTCCATTTGTCCATTTACACTTTACGATGCCATAATTTTTGCTGTCTGCTCTATGAATTTACATCAAATAGAATTGAGATATCCGTGTGTTGTTAACCTCTTCGACAATACAGTCTCATAGTATTTACTTGTTTTTGCACTAGAAAATGCCCACATTTCCTTTTGTTTTGCTTGGCGCATAGCGCTAACAAGCCCAATTTTTAAAATTCTGCAGCGAAAATAAGAGAGAGGGAGAAAGAGAGAGAGGGAGAGAGAGAGGAAGACAGAGAGATAGCAAAAAAAAACGCACAAAAATACATCATTACGTCTACAGCGTCTAACACCTTCAGGAAGTTTGTCAATTCATCATCAGATCAAATGAGCCATAAGCAATTTGGTTGAGGATGTTTAATGCAATAATTGCGTAAAGCTTCCTAAGCGGTGCTAAATTCTGTCAGCAGACAGGGACTAAGACTCACAAAACAGCATTTCGTAGGATTCCTTGCATGATGTGATCCATATGGCGGAAGACAGATCTCATGGTTCGCCTAGCCAGCGAATGACATGCCATCCTAACGCTAAAATCCCTTGAAGCATCGTGCAAAATGTGGTTGCGAAGCTGTCTATTGAAGCAAGGACAGTGCGCTGATTACCGTCTTCTAAGGTATCTAAGGTAGGGTGAGGTAACTATGTTGAAAGGTCTAGAGCTCGCAAAATATCAGAAGGGTCGGATATCGTCTTGATTACATAAGTGAACCTTTACAATGCCTCCGAGATTCCGCGAAAAAAAAAAATTCCTTCGGACGAGGCGAAATCGTCCCTCACAATCTTTTCCTCTTCCTTATCACAGAAATGCATTCTTCAGCATTGCTACAGGCACTCAAAGTTCACACGTACGAAGTGAGGCGGGATACCAACGGAAGTGGGCATCCATCAGCCGCTCTCCTGTGCCCTCAGGCAAAATACGTAACTGAAGCCACCGCGGTTCATCTATGCAAGAAAAAACAACTGTTCGCCTTTATGACAAGGCCATGACAAATAGGCGCTTTTGGGCTCTTCACAAGTCCACTGACAATTTGTTATTAGTCTGCCTCTCATCTGTTATCTAGCTGTTACTCAACCACTCACGATCCGATGTGCTTAACCTCCTTCAGGAGGTCGGGGGGCCTGGGAACCAAAAAATTATTAGGCTATAGCGACCAAGATGTCGAACGTTCAGTAGAGATTCACTAGAAGCGATCAGGAGCTTCTTGAACAGGAGCTTTACTCTTCCGATGATTCCATATAGAGTAGTGAACGACTTACTGCGACGAAACAGTGTGTCAGTGTAAGTGGCTCACGGCCTCATATGACCAGCTAGCTGGAGAACAGGGAGAAAAGAGGAAACGAATTCCATGAATTAACCCATCAGCTGCCTTCTGGTAATGAAATCAGGAATCGATTTCTCACTACAGGTGTTCCAAAGAACATGGCTTTCCGAGGTATGTAAAAAGCCAACCACTTCTACTGGAGATCTAGCAAATGATTTCTGATAAGAGTCAGCTGAAAAAGATCGATTGATAGCGCTTGGAATTCCTTGATAAGGCTCCACTCACTTAGCGAAACTTTCGGCACCAGCAGCTTTCATCCAATTTCACAGGGTAAAGTAAGCTGTTGAGGAGCCCGCGAACTTAGAGCGGCAAGTTTTCTGCCAGGTATTTTCCCATCGATGGAATAAATAATGACTTGCTGAGCGGTGGTCAGCCTCGAAATCCTCTACGGATATTTCAGCACCTATTTTGATTGGGAGAGTTTATTCGTCCAGATAAAGATCTTAAAAATGACTGCATTGCGGAAATCAAAACTTTGTTTCAAGACTTTTTTTTTCAAGGTCGCACGAGATTTATTCGGTACTCTCAGTTGAAAAAGCTTCATGAGTGTGCAGGTGGCAGAGCACATTATTTAGTAGTTACGTTTAACCATCTAAGTCGGTTACGCATCTCATCCATTTCCCTCCCCCCCTACCTCCCTTCTTCCCCTTCTGCGCTCGGGGTTGTTGCATATGTCTGATCTGGAACTATTTTTAAGCATTGCCTCTTTTCGAAAAGTTCAAGCTGTCCGTAAAATTGAAGAAATCCTAATCGATAGCCTCGTAGGCCTATGATTTTTCTAGTGTTACTCATCAGCACAATGAAGCTGTCTTCAGTGCGGGAAACAGCTCATCAAATCTACTAGCTACCTGTTTCAACTAACGAATTGGAAATAAAAAATCATGAGTTCGGATCTTTGGACCTCATTAGTCTAGCCATCATGAAAACTACAAAAGTTGAGAGGATTGCCAGAACCATCCGGGTTGCTTAATCACAGAACTGCACTATTGTCAAAGAATTTGGCGTTTGCGCCTCATCAAGGCGTCACGTGCATCATTGGTAGCAAGGAAATGTTGCAGGGTCGTCGTCGTTTAGCGTTGGACAGGCTTAATAAGAAGTAACTGGGAGATCGCCGAAAAACCTAAGGAAGAAATTTCTTTCTAACACTTGTCGAAGGAGATACGCTATCATCATGTCTCCATGTACAGCACTGGTCACTTCATCATTACACTGTATTTGCAGCCTAGGCAAGGAGGCAAGCATTCTGTTAGCTGTTGAAAGTTTTTCGCTACAGAGATGGCTATTTGACCAAAAGGACATTCTCAACATTAGCTTCTAAACTAGTCCGACCCCCCATATTTGGTAGTGCTTTCATGACTGCAACTGCTCATTGCTTGCGACTTACATGTAGATGCGGCAAATAAACTCTGAATAGTGCAACCTCCTCAAAAAAAAAAAAATCGATATTTTATGTTGCATATAATTAATGGAAGGTGTGTTTACTACCTACAAAGGACAAACCATCTCAGGTTCTCCTAAACTCCATCCGTGACACCACTAGAAATATACGTTTAAGCTCCAGAAAAATCGTTTTTTTTTTTGGAGTTTCGGTAGAACGGCGCAGAAGAAATCCATTTAATAACTCGAGTGCGGCACCACTGACTAGAATTTTTTTTTTGGATGAATGCTCGAGGCAGATATACTTGCTCGGACCACAATGCTAGTGGGTTAAGGGCAAAGCAAACTGAATACGAAAAAAACCATTTCGAAGATTCTTGACAACGTTAGTTAAGGCAACTTATTCGGCAGTCTGAGACGCTTAAACGGCACCGATGATGGTCCTATCGCTGATCGCCCTATCGCAAACGACGGAACCTCTGAACTGTAGCCATTAAAGCGACCTCGTGAATTAACATAGCTCCCTAAGCGTCAGCCCCATGCAATAAACGATTGCAATGAGTTTCATAGTAGCATAAATCAGGGCGAAGTGAGTGTTGGAATGCCTCAACGTTTTTCCTCATTTGGGCTTTCATTGAAGTTCCTGCCACAGTCACGAACACTGGACATCCTGTCATCAAAAAATTGCTCTTGAGCCTCACTGTCGAAAGCGTTGACTATCCATCCCAATTTTTAGCGGAGAAAGTCACAACATTCGCCGATGAAGTTGAGCCTCATCGCAGCAGAAAGCTAAAGCCAGCTCCCATCTATTAAACGGTTAAGGTTTGGCCTCATCTGATCAAAAGGTTAAGGTTTGGTCTCGTTATCATAACTGATGATCACCGATCCCATTTTTTGCCAAGAAAGTTTTTGCCGAGAAATTCACAAGAACTGCCGATGAAGCTGGGCCTTACAGCATCAAAAGGTGAAGGTTGAGCCTCATTTCACCAAAGGTCGAGACTTTGGTCTCGTTATCGTAACCGACTACTCTCCATCCCAATATTTTGCCGAGAAGGTCACAGCATTTGTCGACGATGCCTAAGCTATCTAACCAGAAGTTCAGGATTGAGTCTCATCCCATAGAAGGATTAAAATTGGACCTCATCTCACTAGAAGACTAAAGTTTGACCTCATTGTCGGAACCGACGACCATTGTATGTTTCTGTCGAAGAAGTCACAGCATTTACCGATGAAGCTGAGCCTTATCTCATCAGAAGCATGCGGTCACCACATCTCATACGGTTTTTCTTGGAAGGCATTATCAGCAAAGTCATCGATAACCAAAAGATTTCTTGACAAAAGCAGCCGCTCAGCATATCGACACAGCGTGTTTATGCAATAGTGTATACTGTGTACATTACCTATGCTAAATTTTGAATGTGAAGAACTAATAGCAGGTGAGAAATGGTGTGTCATAGAAGTTCTTTGATCTATCTCTCACATTACGATCAAATTTAGCACATTTTTCTCTTGTAGTTTTGATCGCCTGAGGCCTCTACTCCATGTCGTGTGTTCAATAGCTGCCTGAGTTATTTCTGGCAATTTTTGACAAGCAACTTTCTCTCCCTCTTTCTCTCTCGACAAATGAAGCAACGAAACAATGTGGTGAGTGCTTCCGGTAACAATCCCCCACGTCATAATAATACATAAATAGATAGTAGTGAAGTTGCTAATAGGGTGCATCCGTCAAATGGCGCTTTATCGCAGCATCTTTCTGAAGCTAACTTATTTCGAAACGTCTAAAAAATCGCCGAACAAATGCAATCGATGAATGCCCTCAACTTAACTCTTTTATGAAACAATAGTTTTTTTAATCTAACAATAGACTTTAGAGCATTAGCATGCTAGAGAAGTGCTATGGCTATATGTGCTTTATGCAAATCGACTAAAATCATATGATTGACTTGTGATATCATTTCTTTTATTTGCTCATTTGCTTTTACACATAAAGGATTACTCTATCATAAGTGTTTATGAATTGAAAGGATTCATTGAAATCAACTAAATGAATCATACATACTAATGAAACTCAACTTCACCGAATTTCTGCGGACTTTTTTTCAGAGGATAAGTGGAAAGAGTGTTTAGCAGTACAGTGAAACGTAAAGCGTGCCATAAAGAAATGAGATATCCCAATGAAGCTATCGAAAGTTTCCGACAAAGAATTCAAGCGTTTTTTGCTTTTTATTTTTTTGTTAAGATCACGACGCGTATGAGAGACTTTCAAAATTATTATCATTTCGTGTCATTCATTGCTTCAGATATAAGAATCATCTCTCGCATAAGAAAATTTTCATTGAGAACGTCAGAGTATCCGGTGTGTGCACATTTCATTTGTCTCGTTGCTTTTTTGGCAATGTTTCGATGTGACATTTGCAATGGATTCGTTCAACCGGAAGTACCATTTCAGAATCGGCACTGTGACGACTGACCTTTGTGACCTTCAGCTTTTTCTGCTCCTTTTAACCATTCTCAATGTCCAAAAATTTAACCATTCTCAGTGCATTTGAAGCGTTTGTGATATTAGAGTTCCTTTCATGCAAAGTTACGGCGAACAGTTTTTCTTTGTCTTGACTTAAAGTCAACGCTCACCTCTGTTCTGATTTCAGCACATATTACACCTCAAGTTCAGCGAAAAGCTACTCAACATAAACGTCTAACGGTTGATGCTTCTAAATGTAGAATAAATAAAATGAGGAAATTACTTTTCATAGACGAGTACCGCAATTCCCTGATCCACGACCGCTTGATGCAACTGCACGATGTTTGGATGATCGAGACTGTTATGGATTTGAATGTTGCGTGCGAGGCTCTCGTCTAGAGCTCGCAATTGGGCCAAGAAGCGTCTGCCAGTTTCTCGTTCCGTCACGTGGAATGGTGCTCCTGCAGCGGCGGCCCTAAAGCAGAAAGACCTTTTGCGATCCGACAGCGAATGGCGTGACAATGAAACGAGCGTATCACATTGCATGGATACGATTGTTCCATCTGCCACTCGCTGACGGCATGCACTCTCTTCAACTCGAACGTTTCATCAACGAAATTTCCAGAACAGCACGAGTTTCATTCGTGCCAATACAAGGACCAGCGACCAGGACAGGCGCTGATCCGAAGAGAGAGCATGTGTGGCCTTTCTGCTCGGACTTCTTGTCGCCTGCTCGCGCTCACTCCTGCTTTGTATTCGACCTTAGCTAAAGCCAAAAAAAAGTGTGAGAATTGTGAGATTTGTCGATTGCGTAAAAGCACGAGTGAGGCGAGCATTTGACAAGACGCTGTATAGCAGCACTTCACGTTGACTAAAACGCTGAAACTGTGAGCCAGAAGCAAGCCACAACACACTCTCAACTCGGATCAGTTGGCCAACAACGAGCACCATTCATTTATTGCATCTGAGCTTAACGCGGACACACGGAAGCAATATTGGACAACTCCAATATACACATCACCGACATATATTATCGCCAACACCGGGAAATCACTCTGCATATCCCACAATATTTCATGATGGAATTTCTCTTGCAGAAATATATCGCCTTAATTAAGGCGAAATTTAGAGTGTGGGAATTGAATGCGCTTCTTCATTAGGGTTGAAATCAAAAACCATTGCAGTAAGCTCAACGACTGCATTGAATTGATGAGTCAAATATTTGAGGCAGAGTGCAATTTTCTTAGCAGATATGCCTCTTTGTTGACGCGTTTGTTAAACATAGCATATTATCGTTCAAAATCGAGAATAGAAATGATCACAGAACCAAAAAAAAAAGAAAACAAACGAACTATCACTATTTGCAATTCAAAAATCGTTGAAAATTTTGTAAAAATGGAATTTCAAAAATTCCAAAAAAAAACGCTTCAAATCGGCTGCCGAAACCAATAATTGCTATTTCAACTCAATCATTAACAAAACAGGTCTCAATCCGAACATAATATATAACACATTAATGAACGATAGGAACGGCACAATGCCATATAGAATGGCGACATTTTGTTTACTTCTCATCATTTTCGTCGATTTCGTAGAGTTCACGCACTTTTCTCGACTCGAGTACGACCTTCTTTTTCGGCAAAGGCACATCATTGTAGTCTCCTTCGGCTGCAAAACAAAACCCACAATAACACGCTTATTTGTAAGTGAGAGCATTCTAGCGCATTACTTCATATATTAGCTATAAACTTGCTTCATCGTTGCTTCAACGAGTGTCAATTCTAGATTCTAGCTGATTTAAAAAAAAACAATCATTTTGTCTCACTTCTTCTTGGCTTTTGGAACACTGACCCTTAGTTAGTGGGAATTCTACTATTATGAGAACAATTCATTGCTACTATCAACTAGGTATCTGCCGAGTATGAATTGATGAATATTGCATCTGCATAATTTAGACTAAGAAAGCGCCATATCTAGTGTATCGGATTTAAAATAGCTCTGTGCAAAGTGAAAATTTTTGCCTACATAAGTCTGATAATGACTGCGGATAAAGCAAATAATCAGTGTTTTCCGCTGACAACGAAACATTAAAAAAACTGAGCAGGTTGAAATTCTTAACTATCACTTGCTATGCAGCCCACTTTTGATGCTCAATACTCATCACCAGAAGCGTCGCTCTTAGTGAATCTAAGAACAAAGAAATAGCAACTCACAGCAAAGCTTTCAAAATGCAAGCGAAATTAACGCAAAAACGACAGCGAAATGCATGCAACAATAATCATCGATGCGGCAGATGTCTGAGACGACCCGAATAATCACTGGAGAATGTGCACACCTTCAACTGTAACAGTACATGATGTTGTTGCGGTGCCCGCTTCGTTAATCGCTGTCACCGAATAAATCCCACTATCACGCCACATTGGATCGTTTATTATTAATGAGCAAAGATATGGTCCATCTTGTACGAAATGCGTACGTGACGACTCAACAATTGGTCGCCATTCCTGAAAAAAAAAAATTTTTTTTTGCATGCACATTAGCCGATTATCAAAATTAAAACTATTGCTTATTGAGGTGAGTAAATTAGGCTCACTTTTTGCGATGTTTTAGTTACCCATTGAGCTATGTTAAAGATATATTGTTCAGAAGAAAAATGATACAAACGAAACACTACCGAAGAAAAAAAAAACAACTAAACACAGGATTGTAATTCTTGCTTATTCAGCAGCTAGGGATTGGACCTCTTAATAAGGCTCAAGTGCATATGATGAAGTGTGGGTGATGTTTTAGATTATGAAGTTGAGACAGCATGATAATCTCTGACGAAACTTTTCATATGAATCAAAAATGATATTGGGGTTGGGGGAGGGGGGAGCGGGGAGAGAGTTCTGAAATCTTGAATCTAAAGAAACTTATAATTACCTGTACTATGTTCATGTATGTTATATAGAGCGAACTGAACAATACTTTTCCCATCTCAATTACTTTCCACCAACGTGAGATTATTTGTGTAATTTTTGCACCATATTTCAAAAAAAAAAAACTCATTTTTTTCGGACAATTCTTTTTCGGATAATTTTTTGCGTCGAAATTTTTTAGCAGATTTAGCCAAAAATTCACGATCATCTCATAAATCCATCATCCCCCATAGATTCATAAAATCTACGTAACGAATTCGATCAATTTTGCCTTATCATGAACTGATATTATCAATGCATACCTACGAAATACTCAGAAAATAAGGCGTTTTGTCGGGAAATTCAAGTGTAGTTCGTACATATAAGCGAGATGGAAATAAATAATCAAAGGTTTATTTAAGAGATGGATGATTTTTTTTTTTTTTTTGAAACGATAACTCACTTTCATCCATTTCAATTCAGGGAATGGACTTCCTTCAACCCGAACATCCAATCGGAGTGTTTTCGCACTTGACACAGTTTTATTCACAAGTGGTTGTAGGAATGATGGTCGTGCTAAAATTGAAACGTGAGGAACAGAACAACGATGCATGCAGCAATCATTCTTTTTTAAGACTTAAGCAAAACGAAAGAATTAACTCCGTGAAATAATTTTCGGTAAATCGAAAGCATTAATGATCACCTAGTAGATCTAAGCGAGGATAAAAAATTAGGAATCTGATGCAGCGCCAATCTATTTTCGAGAGGCCTCGTAATTTTATATTTGACATGTAATATTCTCTAAGACGTGAATAATGAAATTTCATATTGCTCAAGAAAAGTTGTACGGAACCATTGTAAGTACTGGGAAAATCCAGGATTTTTCTCCGATTTATAAAAGAAGTCAGGATCTTCCTCCGGTTTATATGAAATCCAAGGCCTGCATTCCTCTTTTCTTTTTATATTTCTGTTACACAATAATGAATGAACATAGGAAGCTAGTTATCACGATATGAAATAAGATAGTGATTATAATATGTGTTCCTTAGTTGTCTTTCAGTTGGAAAAAATTGCTCCTACTCGAGTTTATTTAGCTCATCCTTTAATAAATAAAAAAACTCTTACTTGCGAGATCAACGAAGATGTTTTGTTGTGCTTCACCATATTGATTCGTAGCAATGCACTGATATTGGCCGACACTTTCTTTACTGAATCCAGTTACTGTTAATGTGGTTTCCGTACCACCATATGTTGTAACACGGGCTCTAAAATTGAACATGTTTGAGAAATTAGATATCACTAAAAAAGAAATATTTAAATGGAATGCTTCAAATGCCAATAAGCGAATAAATTTATAAGGCGTGTTTTTGGGAAAAAATCTTTTAAGACAACTGAATCAGTTGACGTTTTCTGATGGAAACGCTCTCGCTTTTGAGGCTTCTAAGTCGACAAGAAGGCTCTCTTATATAATGTAAATATAAAATTTTCATGTATATATAACCATTATTTTTGCTCAAATATGGAGAAGAAAAAAAACTTTGATAAAGAAATTGTTCGGCTTTTTTTGAAAATATTTCACTTCCTTTGCATTCTATCAAGATCAAGAATAACAGTGAATGAGTGGAAATTTAAACACCGCAATCTGATATGATAAGGTGCCTCATAAATTTAAAAGCATCATGATAGGCGGTCTCTAACTACAACTTTCTTGAAACAACTCTTCTCAGCATTGATTATGTGAACTAATATGATAAAATTGTCGAAAAAAAAGATCATTTCATGTAACGTAAAAAAATGTTGACGTAGAAATTTGGGATTTCCTTCAAACAAAATGAGCTCTCGAATATCAGCTTTAATCTCAAATTTCCACTGAAAAACATTATGACAATAAGTGAATCAATGCAGAAGTATAAGAGAGTATGTTTTCCAAGCGATTCTCTCATGGTATACCACGATAGATGCATCGATGAATACCACGTTCGTCCTCTATCAACACGCTTTTGCAAAAAAAAAAAAAATAAGAAAAACTTACTTTGATAGCGGTCCAGTAGTATCAACATCCCAACCGCGGAATTTCCACACAATTTTCGGATCAGGATATCCGGAAACGTGTAGTGTCAGATTAAGTGTATCATTCGCTGCGCAATATCGCTTCTCAACCACACCAGGCGCAAACCATGGCGCACACGCTTAAAAACGAATATCTTTTTCACATACATCATCGTAAGTCAAGCCTGCATCAGGAAGATAAAGCGACGAATTGAAAGCGGATGACCCATTTCCCTCTTTAGCCTACAAAAAAAAGAAAAAAAAAATGTTGTTCCTCCCCAAGAGCTTTTCCACTATATGACGCTGCTTATATTCATATATTCTCAGCAACTGAAATCAAATGACTATACCTATTGCCCCATCAGTACTTGCCTACACTGAAAAACGGTGCAGCAAGAAACGTTAACAATTTTTCTTTTATGCTTCTCAATTTCACAGCGTTCTTGTATTTGTCATCGATATAGCTTCTTCAAGAAGCCATCAAACCATCTTAGATGCAAAAATTCCTTCATCGTTCGAAATTACTCAGGTGAAAAATGGAGAACAGCCGAAACATCCCATTTAATTTATAAACAAGAAAATATGAGCGGAATAATTTTAATTATGTAGCATACCATATTGCTCCGCATATGCTTGATCCAACGCTCTTTCGGCATACGGATCTAGAAGCGGAATAACTCTCTTATTCTTATCGAGAACAGGTTGTGGCGGTGCCATTAGACGCGATGGTGGAGAAGCGGGTGACGGATCGCTAATACCGTAAATATTCTCAGCGCGAACACGGAACTGATAGCTCTTACCAAGCTCGAGATTTCGCACTTTGCATACCGGTTCCGGAATGTTGTAATCCAACTGAAAAAGGAAAAATAATCTCGTTAAGACAATTTTAATTCGGAAATGGAATTTTCCATCAGAGCAAATTGCGACCAACTATTGCCGTGATCACTGATTTTGACAACTACTAATGACTGCCTTGTAACAGTGTTGCCTATGTGCTTTCCAATTATAAATGTAACACTAACAAACGATAATCAAAACCATATTGCGGAGACATAAATGATTGTTTGATGTGAAAATTCACTGAGACATTCATTGTTAATTAGAAATTCACACGGCAGAAAAATGAGAGGAATTCCCTCTCCCCCCATTTCTCTGAACAACTGAATCTATTTCTCCCAAACTCTCGTCTAGAGAGATCGAAAAGATTTCGAAAAGCATCCAAAAGTAGACAACCGCTGACTGCAAAATTAACAATCATTTCATTAATGCTTGCGTAAATCATCCACTAAAGCCAAAATCTTAGGCTTTGTTCAAGTCATATGGCATTGATAACATAATTGGAACAATCCAATGTCAAAGGTCAATGAAACGTTTGAAAACAAATTCGAATTTAAAATTTAAATACGTTCTGCAAAGAATTTTTGGGGAAATTATTTCAGAATTTCAAATTGTATTAATAAAATTCATCGAGACAATATATAAAAGCTGAACTCACCAATGTCCATTCTTTTTCGGGTAGTTCCCTAATCTCGATAACATATGTCACTTGTGGATATCGAGGAGGTGAACGCTTTGTCGGAATCCATGACAGAGTTAAATAATGGCCCGTTACTTCTTTGATGAATGGTCCACGGTCGGGTGGAGTAGGGAAACCTGAATAGAAAGAATTTATAATTGACGAATCGTTGAGCTTTCTGAATGCTCAGTGACGAGAAATTTTCTTCGTATTCTCACAAGAAAAAAAAGTTGCATATCAATATGTTCTCATTGAAAGATCCTTTCTCTAGAGGACTCGATTCTGAAATGTCGGCAATTCTATTGGTTCGTTTCTCCTCATATAAACTCATTTTGAAACTAGGGACGCTTCAATTTCAGGTCTAATAAATGAAGAATTACATTATTGGAGACAACAACAAAGAAATTCAGTTGGGAGCTGCGAAAGCGCTATAATTGGTCAACACTCTAAGAACTGCCGAATAAACAGTCAACAACATGAAAGAAGCAAAGATGGAATCTATACGGAGAATATTAGGTACAACCTTTTTCTAATCGAAATGCGCATCTTCTATCCTTTGATATTAATTTACTAACGCTCTCGAGAACAAAATTTAGAGGAATTAATAATTTCAAAAACTCACTTGCGTAATTAAGTTTTCTAAAGCCATATTCTTCGGTGAGATATGGCGTCACATCGATTGAGCCGTTGAATTTAATCTCGTCAAGATGTGGCACTGAAATACAAATTCAGGATGAATATCACACTCGTCTTGACGATGCATCTCCTCGCGGAATTTGCATATGGTGTGGAATATTGGAAATACATTAGCATCGAATGCATTCGGCTCTCGAGGGAACATAAAAAGAGCTAATAATATGTAGCACGAATATCGCAGTAGTTTCTGAGTGAAATGTATTTAAGAGGTGTTCTGGTTACCTGTCCCCCACTAGGTGAGAGCTTTGTCGTGGTGTGAGGGCTTGAGTAGCCTAACTAGGCCGTGTTGCCCATCTCTCCCCAAAGATGTTAGACTGGGACTAAGACTCACAAAAACGCCTTTCGTAGGATCCATTGGGTTAGGTGATCCAGATGGCGGTAGGCATACATCATGGTCTGCATGGCCAGCGGTTGACGTGCCATCTTTAGGCTACAATCGCAAGAAGAATCGTGCGAAATGTGGTCGCAAAGCTAATTGCTGAAGCTAGGACGGGACGCTGATTACTCATTTCTAAGTTACCTAAGGCAAGATGTTCTTATTACCTGTAACATCGAGAACTGCACTACTCGATGCAGTTCCATGAGCATTACGTGCTATAGCGACATATTCGCCGGCATCTTCAAGAAGTGTATCCATAATAATGATAGCATGTGAGCCACCTCCACAAGCTTGAATCCTAACACGACCACCGGGAAGAATTTTCTTGCCATTATGGTACCAATCCACCTAGAATTCAAACAATATCTCATGCGTAAATCAATACATCCAATGTGCGTTAATTTTTTGCATCAAAAATTAGTCATTTAATTGAGATAAACTCGAAATCATTATTGCTTAAGTTATTATGATTGTGTGCGCTAATTGAGACAATATTTAAGAATTTCTAAAGCGAACAATAATGGATGAGAGAAGTAGCATTAACGATTTGAAGCATTTTAAAAGTACTCCAGGTTTAGTGTTAAAGGTAAAGGTAAGTTTTTTTGCTATCAACGCCGAAATATTCAACCACTTCAGTGCTGATTATATTCAGTTGATTGAAATGTCGATCTCTTAACGATATCAAAAATCTAAAATAAATTTCACGTCATATTATGAAGCGCAAAAATAATTCAGCACCTCTGGTGGTGGATGGCCAACGACTAAACAATCGAAAACGGTCGGCATATGTGAGAATACATGTTTGTTCTTCAATTGTCTGATGAATCCAGGTGGATATGGCAGACCGGTGCTGAAATTAAATTCATGTCGATTGAAATATATATTTCAGAAAGTGAAAAAAAGATAAATTTTTTGTGAATAAAGGGGAACAAATAAAGAGTACTTTGTATGCTCACTTCGATGATTGGAATAGTTCAGATGAAGTATTAAATGGTCTCTTTCGAAAATTATTCGTAAAGAAAGTTAAGCTTTTAAATAAGATTGAATAGATACCGATCTGCTTCATCGCCATACATTTGCACCTCACGTGGTCGAATCACCGTAATGACACCTTCGGTACGAGCCATACCAAGTTTATTGGTTGCCTCTAATGCATATTCACCCTCATCTTCTGGTAAAGCGTTAAGTATAACGCAGCGGTGAATACCACGCTCGTCTGTCCAAATCACGCGTCTACCGTCAGGACCATCGCTCTTTATCTCTTGGCCATTTTTGAACCACTTCACAGTTGGTGTTGGCCAACCTGCCGTACATACTTGCATCTCGATTATACTTCCCTACAACGATAGTAATGATAAATCGGAATCCACAGCCAAAAGAGAGAAAAATCCAGTGCATAGACCATCGAGCTCAATGAACTTGGCTAAATGCGAAACTATTCATATAACGAGAAAAAATTGCGGTAGGTAGCAGAACGTATATTTACCACAAAGTAGTAGCAATAAATTTCACTCTACCATATATAAGGAATCAGATAAAAATGCAAAATCTACGATAAATAAGAAAAGGTTTTCATATAATTGTTTCTGTGCTTTTATATTGTTGTACTCCTTTTACGATGAGAGATATTCCTAGAATTGTTCGAAAATATTTGCTCTTTAGTTTACTTCAAATTCTCTTAACTCACCTGATGAACACTCATATTATAAAGGCCACGTCGTATACGTGGTTTACATTCCACTGGTTCGGCGTTTAGATCTTCTACTTTCTTGGCACGAATTGTGCGGTCACCTGCAAGATTCCTCTGGCTATCATTTGCATATTGTTCACTTTCATATTGCTTTCACATATCTGGCTCTTTCAAATGTCGGTATCTAAAAAAAAAAATTCATAGTTGTGAAATGGAGCATCCACCTTGGCTCGATTATGCTTGTTTAGAGGTCGACGTCATATTTTCATTTAGCAATTCTATTAGCTCAAATTAAGAAATATTCTCTTGCTCAGATTAGATAAATCTCTCTAAAAGACACCGGAAGACAAAGATAAATTGACCGAAGAGAGATAGCCGACCTTCAACAACAAGTTCTCCCTTTGTTGATGCAGTACCATACTCATTTGTTGCCACACAGCGATAATATCCCTCTGAGCAGAACTCTGCTTGCTTGATCGTAAGACGTTGAGTTCCATCCTCGACACTTTCAATCTATAATTGAAAGATTCAGAGACCATTTTTTCGAAACTCCATAAAGATGTGAAAGTGGAATAATGTTCCAACTATGTAAAAACGTCACTTTTATAAGTTTTATTGCAAAACGATGGGAGAACGTCTATTGAGAGACTGAGAATTAGTGAATGCTCTTTCATCAAAAACTTCATAAGAAAGTTCAAATCGAAAGATTAGTGACAAAGGAGAAAGATAATCCTTAGAGATTATAAGGCAAAATTGATGCATTGTTATCGGAAGAATCATTTTAGAATATAGCAATAAATATTTTATCAGTTTTTCTCGTCCATCTTTGAAAATGATATAAACTTCTACTTACTTTAAGATTAGTATCTTCGGAGATTTCGATACCATCTTTAAGCCATTTGATCGCAGGGAATGGTTTTCCATAGGGAACACATTCTAAGATCGCCATCTCTCCTTGTTTCACTCGTTTCATCATGAGTGGTACAGAGAATCCTGGTGCTTTTCCTTCTTTGAGTTCATCTTCCATTCTAAGTTGTTTCCTTTCTTTCACTGCAATAAAAGTCACTAATAAAGCTATTTGTACGAATGAAATAATTAATGAGAATATTTTCAAGAATGTGAAACATAACTTCACTAAGAAAACAACACTTATGAGAGTATAAGATGCTGTGGAATTTGACAAAAAAATAAGAAGAAACTTACGTTGAACAGTAACTTCACATGTTGTTCTAGCACTTCCATATTCATTTTCGGCAACACATCGATATCCACCTCCATCGAAACGTCCCACATTGTCAATTATTAATTCACAAGTGCCGTTATCTTTCTCCACCTAGAATTCGTTCATATCTGATTCAGTAAAATGATGTAAAGCTTTTCTGTTGGTGTGATTAGTGCATGTTTCACAAACTGCTTCTGAAGGTATCAAAAATTAGCGAGTGACATGCGTGGAGCAGCTATAATTTCTTATTATCTACCTTCGTTCACCTGATGTCTTATCGATCTTCAAATCAAAATCTCAAGCAATGAATCTTAAATGGCTTTAAACATAGTTGTAGCATCATTGCTACAAATGTGATGAAATGCGCATCATCATACGACTAGCTTCGAGCATCTTTTTTTTTTCAAGACAACAAAAAAGACTCTATTGCAATATAGCACTTACCAATTCGCAGTTACCATAAGCGTAAACACGTTCACCATCTTTGAACCACCTAATTGCTGGTCGTGGATCGCCGCTGAATCGACAACTCAAGACAAGTCGACCAGTCTCTGGTACTTTCACACTTTCCAAAGGAACAATTAGTCTTGGTGCACGATAAGCATCGAATGGTTCCCTTAAAAAACAGAGAAATCTTAATATAGCGGTCAAACACACTTCAGCGATTTCCTTGCTAAGTTATGAAGCAATCTTTAGTTGCATAAAGCAGAATTATGCGGCATTTAACGAACTAAAACATAAAATGGCCTATTCACAATTATTATGGAGTTTTTGGAGATTCTCTAGGCGAATCCAACAAAGGATTATCGAATAAAAATTGAAACCTTTCCGTTTCTTAGCCCACCCACACTGGTAAGCTAAAACGAAATATGAATTCCCACATAAAACTTCTGTGCTATTTCCTTACTCATTATACATCACTTCACAAATTCGACTAGTAAACGCATAGAAATCGCTGTTCATTTTACTCATTCATGACATCTGAACAATAGAGACCAAATCAACGCTTAAAACAACTCTGCGCAATCGAAATGACAATAATAAAATTGTGCGATGTAGTGAACAGTCATTGATACAATTGAATTCATTGAATGTTTTCAGAAGTAATAAACTTGAGTGTTATTAAAGGAATTCTATAACACATGCTTATCATCAATAAGAGATGAGCACGAAATTTTGAATAACCGCTGGAAAAATGCTGACCTTTGTGCTCCCGTTTTATCGACATCTGCTGGTAGTTTCTTTACAGATGCGGTACCCTTGTCATGTGCAGAACCAGATGAGCTAGTTGCGATGACACGATAAATGCCTACAAGCAATTCCATCGCTAACTTTGTACATTCACACGCTAGATCACAGTAATAATTTTTTTTTCTTTTTTTACAGTCATCAGATTTAATAATTGAGACTCATCATCGAAACAATAACCAAATAATTTGAGTAATAAGAAATTCGAAAGAATCTAATCCTCTATAGAAGATACGATTCTGTACCATGAGCTTCTCTAAAGCTTTTATCAAAAAGATAATTTTAAACGCGAGAAATGAATTGATATCCAATTTGTATTGAATTCGCTAAATATGCAAAAAAAGATAAATTTACCTCCATCGTCAACATTGCATGGTGAAATGATTAGGCGTGCACTGCCATCGCCATCAAGTTCCATTCGTATACGATCCGAAGGTATTATTCTCTCACCATCCTTATACCATACAAGGTCAGGTAGTGGAACTCCTTCCACTTTGCATTCCAGCCTCAACGGATGACCTATAAACAATTGCTTCATATGAGTGGTTCAGAATCGAAAAGCAGCTCAAATGTGATTGTCGGAAACAACTGTCCGAAAGCAGCATAGAACAATACGACTTGTGAGAATTAAAGAACACACCTTCAACAGCGCGAGCATCTCCAAGTGAAATTGTGAAACGTGGAGGCAACACCGATGGCGCACGACCAGCGAATGTGCCATCTGAAATTGACGTTTGATAGTGGAAACAAATATGGCAAAAGACAAAGAAATTAGCCAAATAGATATATAATATCATGCTTGGTTTGTAGTATTATAGTTGATGGTTCGTTGATATTCTTTCTGATAGAGATATAGTGTGAGTGATAAGAAATCAAAGCATACCATCGATTTCGACGAAAGCTTTTGTCGTTGCGGAACCTGCATCATTTGTGGCCACACATCGATAGGTACCCTCATCATCTAGTGTGGCGTTTTCGATCTGCAAGAAATCTGTGTCTTTCGATTCGAGAAAACATGCTAGGAGCGTTAGATAACCGAAAATACTGCAACGTTTTGTGTCTATAACTTCTTTAGAAGCATTTTTTTCCACTCTAGGATATCGCAATAGTAAACTAAAATAGATACCTTCAATTTATAGATGCCCGTGTTCGGGTTCGATTCCCAGATATAGCGTGGATCATCCCAGATTGGCGCTCCGTCCTTCGACCTGGAACATTAACTATGTTGTTATTCCAAGAAAAAAACCCAAGGACAGTCGACTAAATTCAAACAACTATAAGAAATTTCAGGTAATTTGACAGTCAACAATTTCGCCTACAAAAAAGAATAAAATGATGTGACAACGTTAATCCACACTGACAAAACTTTAATAACGAAATAACTTAATTATCGCACTACAATTTCCTCTTCAGCACAACAATCAATACACGTCTATTTATTGCATCATTTCGCACAAAACAGTAATATCGTTGTTTATTTAGGATATCTTTTTTCGAAAGGAACTACTATTCATTTCTCATAATTGAATATGTTTTATCTTCAATTTCTTTTGAGAAATTTCATCCTTACCATTTAACCTGAGGAGGAGGATTACCGACGACCTTACATTCGAGATCAATTGTCGCACCAACATAAACAGTCATATCTTGAAGTGGTATAACGAAACGTGGTGCTTCTCCTTCAGCGATCTTCTTTTTGTCTGATTTGCCAAGTGCCACTGGAATTATCGGAAGCTTAATTTATCAGACGGAAATAATCATTAAAATGTAAAATAGTGTGATATCGATTAAAGAAATTTGTAGTTTACATTATTAAAATAACTCTAAAAAGCACTCTGGAAACGGCTCTTTTAAAAAGAAAAATTAACTCCTTAGATAAGTTTAGCGTGAAAAGCAAATTACTTGCTAAAAATATTTATGCGAAATTACAAATGAGGTGAAACTATAAAATATCTCAAAATGATCGCAATATTTCAAATAGAAAGTCGCAGATTAACCCAACTAACTGATACCTTTAGGATGCCATAAAATAGGGTCATTTTAAAGAAATGCAAGAAAAAAAAACAAACTGAATTATTGTGAAAAGAAAAAACTTAAATTTTAAGAATGCCTACTTTGCACATGAGTTGTTGATTGAGTTTTCGCTCGACCGAATGAGTTTTCTGCTTCACAACGATAAATACCCTCATCGCTCATCGTACAATCGGTAATCGATAGGGTACATCTACCATCTTCGAAGTTTTCGATTTTAATACGTCCAGTTGAGCGCATCAACATACCATTTCGATACCTTAATAGAACGCTTCATCAACAACTTCGAATTGTCACAAACCTTTCTCCCTAAAATATCGCTTTATGGATATTTTGAATATTCATGAGAATATTATTTTCATTTTTATTTACTACATTTTCTTAAAAATTTCTTACCAATTGCACTAGAAAAACGTTTTCATCTTAAAAGACGAATTGGAAATTTTTTTAATTCTTGAGATTCTTGAGATTCTCAAAATCTTTTCTATTAAAAAAGTTAACGAACCATTTGATTTCCGGTTTTGGATCACCAATAACTGTGCAAGATAGCTCCAAAGTATCACCACGATCAAGCCATTTATCGACGAGACCCTTCGTGAAGAATGGCTCTTCACCACCTTTCTTTACCTCTTCTTTGATCTTCTTAACGCTCACCATACATGCTGTATTCGTGCTACCTGCAAAATATTTCATTTTCTCGTTCGCATTATAATCTCCGCGGCTCTACAAAGTACTTTCTAAATTCTAAAAAGATGATATAAGTATGCAATAAAGCGAACCATGCTCGTTGGTTGCAACACATCGATAGGCACCATCATCCGATTCATTCGCTGCGAAGATTGTAAGAAGGCAATTGCCATCATCATCGCATTCGGTTAGCGTTCGTCGATCGTTCTTCAATGGAAGCCCATCTTTATACCAGACGACATTCGCTCTTGGAATCGCTTCCACACGACAAGATAGAATCACTTTTTCACCATCTTCGACGAATCTATCCGTTAATGGTGGATTGAAACGAGGTGCATATTCAAGCTTTTGCTCACGCTCTTCAAGCTCTTCCACTGTAATTACGAAGAATTATGCGATCATCTGCTATAGAACATATTTTTACATTCGCATAAAACTATTCAAATTACTAACAAATGTTTTCATCATTCAATAAACGACGAAGATTTGTTGATACTATCTTCATAAATGATTACACCTAATATCTGCTGATGAAATCATTTCGTCGAAGCATAAAGCGAAAAATGAAAGGAAATCTCCGAATGTTGAAAAAATATGCGCCATCGGTAAAAAATTTTTCACAACAATAAAAGAAGCAACAATAATCTTATTGGCTTTTTCCTTTAGAATAGACCAAATAAAACACAAATACAACGATTAAAACAACTATTTCTAATCTATGGTGGAAAGAAAATAACTTCTTGAAATGCCAATAACATAAAGGCACCTTGAACAGTAAGATTAGCACGTGTATCAGCTACACCGTATGAGTTCGTCGCTGTGCATTTGTAGACACCAACGTCGCTCTTACTAAACGTAACTATACGAAGACGACAAGCACCATCCGTTGTGTTGTGAATTGTTATACGATCCGTGTTTTCAATAGTAACTCCATCCTGAACATAACACTTTGAGATAATGATTTGAACAGATAAAAGTTTTATTGCCGATTTATATTTCGTCTCTTTCTCAATTCTTTTGAAAATACATTCAATTTCCTTTTTTCCAAAAAAAAATTGAAACTTTTCCATGAATAATTTCCTCACTAACCGTTTCAGTATGAATGAATTGGAGGTAAATGCGCTACCGAGAAAAACAGTGTTTGAATTCCATTAGGTTTTAACTAAAACAGGTAGAGATTGCTCGTATTGGATATAAGAAAATAACTCTACGAATACCTTCCAAGTTGATTTTCCATCCTCGCAAAACCTTGCTTCCCAAATTTTACGGTCTTAAGCCATGCAGTTCACAATGCTTTTGGTTCTATGCCAGCTCCCTTTAGACACTGATCGCTGCTTGCAGCTATCAGTCATTACTCCTTCTCCCCTTTCGCTTTCCACACCAAGTACTTCCTGTTGGTCACTGTTGATAACATCGTATAAAACAGTGCATTCAGATGAGAAAAATATGCATGAAATACTATTAAAATTTAGCCATTACCTTTGAATTCTATTGGAAATGCACACTTTAGAAATCATTACAGTAGACTTACAAAGCGCTGATGATGACAGAAGATGAAACAAGTGTTTCATATTGCTAACTGACCTTAGTCCATTTAATTTCAGCAAGCGGTTTCGCATCAACGTGGCACTCAACGGACATCAATTGCCCGGCGGGGATGCGTCGATCCCAAAGTGGAACATTGAATCTTGGCGGATAGCCTTCCTCTTCACGTGTTCTTGGTGGACGTTCTTCTGTTAGAGTGAAAACAGCATCACATTCCGCTTTACCGTTTTCGTTCTCCGCTGTACATCTAATTGTTCCAGCGTGTTCCGTTTTCGTTTCAATTATCGTCATTGTATAATTACCACCGCCCATATCTTCGACGGTAATACCTTCGAGTTGTGTAATCTCCTTACCATTGATGTACCTGTTAATTCTCTTATTGCACTATATGAATACTTGCTTGTTGCGGAAATTCATAAATTTTCAACATTTTTTTCGAAAAGATTTTTGAAATTATGGCAGAAATGTGTACTATGAAAATGTGTTGGCGATTTAAAGTATCAAAAATAGAATATTAGCCTCCTCAGTTCTATTGCTCAAAGCAAGCGAACATCATTAATTTTACAGTATAAATGGTATGAATATGAAACCCCTGCCAGTCTAATGATGTTCTCTAAATCGTAAAAGTCGAAAGAAGAGCGCGTCCTTCCGGTTGACCAGTATGGCAATGATCCGCGAAAATTTCAACCACTCTTCTCGAGGTTTTTGACAATGTAGCCAAATGAGAACAGCAACCACATCGAGTTTTGTTCCGTTTTCCCTCCTTTAGAAAAGATTCTGAAGCGCGATGAAAAATTCTGAAAATATCTAGCCTTAAAGTAAGAGTCGCCTTAATGATAAAGATTCTAGAGAGCTAAGGGAGAGAACAATAGCTTACCAGCGAAGTGTCGGACGTGGGAATCCACGTACTTTCACTGCGAATTCCGCTTTTGTTCCAATACGTACAGAGGTTGTCTTCAACGGAATGATGAACTTTGGAGGTGATGGTGGCTCATCGCTAGGCGTCACACCGACGTGACACTCTGAAGACGATTCGCCAACCGAATTCGTTGCAATAACCCGATATCTTCCAGCATCCGATTTCTTTGTGTCAAGCACACGTAACGTTACTGTTCCATCCAATGCCATTCTCATGACAACACGATCGCTCTTTTCAATTTCCACTCCATCTTTCTCCCTTTAAAAGAAATGATCAGCATCGCAAGTGCCCTCCTAACGAAAAGCAAAAAACATTCTAAAAGATTCGTCTTTTCTCAAGATTGATACTATCGATGGAGGAAGACAGGAGTAAGTATGCTTCGCAAAAGACCTTTGCAGTCTCTTCTCTCAGAGAGGATTTAGACGTATTTCGAAAATTTAGTCAACAGTGTCGAAAAAATTCGTCAACTTTTCGCAGTTTTCCTCTCCTTTATCCATTAAAAAAATGAGAAAGCTGTAAGGAGGAAAATATTCTTTGAATGTTCTCCTGAAAGTTGTGAAAGTAGCTACGAAAAAAACTTCAAGAATTCGCTTTAAAACTTCGAATAAATGTCCTACCATCTGATGGTTGGCATTGGTTCTCCGGCCACCTTACACTTGAGTGTTAGCGTATCGCCTTCGGGTACATTCACATCTTCAAGTGGCGTGACAAACATTGCGCCCGATGTGACTGGTTCCACTTTCTTCGCTGAAGTCATAAAATACGATTAACGCATTCCATTCACGTTTACATTCATCACTTAAGCTTCTTTATGCTAATAAGCTAATTTCATTTTGTTGAATGACGGAAACAAATTCACATTCTCAGCACGCACAAGAAATGGATTCTCTTGAAACTCATAATAATTTCAGTAACAGCTTTTTTTATAGGCATTCAATTTTTTATAACGAACAGCTCACCTCTGACGTGAGCTATCGCACTACTCTGCACCTCATTCTTATCGTTGGAGAGCACAACACGATATGCAGCTCCATCCGATGGAATACTCTTCGTAATTCGAAGTGTATATTCGCCGGAATCCTTATTTTCAATCTGTAAAACAATTAACAAGTAATTCTATATTAACACATAATTAACTATGCCTTCTTTGTTGATGAAAAGTCGACATATAAAAGAACCAAAACGCAAAAGAAAAACTTTCCTTAGCATGTTGGAATCTAATTGGCAAAGAAATTTGAAAGCTCGTGCACTCAACAACTGTTGAATTCTTCAAAGGGAACCCTAAGGTAAAATGATGTATTCGTCAAATTTCTGCGCTAAATTTCTTGTTGATAATTTTTATTTTTGAAAGTTGATAATTGTTATTTTCAAAAGTTGATGATTTTTATTTTTGCAAAGAGTGGACAAGCAAGATAAATCTTGCCCTTAGAATCATGCTCAAATATATTGAAGTAGCAGACGGTTAACGACACTTGTAATCTCACCACTTGTATGCGTGCATCAGGTGAGATCTCCTGTCCGTTCTTGTACCACTTCACTGTTCGAGGTTGTCCTTCGACCTTTGCGGTCAATTCGATTTGTTCTCCTTCATTAAGGTCCACATCGGTAAGCTCTTTGAGTAGACGAAGAATATCCGGCTTTTTAACCGTCAACGCGGCTGATGAATCACATTCTCCGGCTGCATTGCCCAATACCACCTGAATGCATCCATTCATTGAAACATCGTAAATAGTATATACACTATAACGAACAATACATTTCTGAATATGGATGGTATTCTTTATCAATAAAAAATTCAAACAGAATTGAGGTAGTCGTTTATTCTTTAAGTTTGCCAACGAGTATTTTTCCCTTCTATCGTCAAATAAAGTCAAGTTGAATGGGTTGGCACTTGATTCGAATTTCATCACTTACTAGAAAATTTAATGCTTCTAAAACCAACTATTTTCGCAGTAAAATAATTTCTTCACCTTATAAGTAGCAGTATCGTCGAGTGAAGCCTTTTCGATGAACAGCTCGTATTTCTTCGGGTTGATCGTCTTCATTGTCAGCTTAGCGGTTGGCTTGATTTCTTGACCATTCTTATACCTTCAAAGAGGAAGAAACAGGTAAGACAGGTATGTGTCGTATATGTATAAGGCAACTATTACGCCTTCTTGAGTTACTCACATTATGGGCTTCTTGATGTGTTTCAGCAGTTGATCGTTATCAACTTTATTTTTTGTGCACAATCGCAGTGCCAACTCGTCGTAAATCTATTGAGTCGGGTAATGGAAGGATGGGGTGGGGGTGGGGGGCTACTCAGCTTTTAATGACAGCAAATCAAAATCGTCTGACTCAATGAAAGCATTTGGCTTTCGCATATTGCGCCCTAAATACTTACCACTTGACTGTTCGAACTGGCACATTCGTTTCAACTCTGAACGCTTGCTCTTCTCCCTCGTCGACTTCGCCATCTTCAAGACCCTTGACGATTTCAGGCTTTTCGTCCACCTCAACAGTGCCTGTCGTATGAACTTTTCCAACTTCATTTGACACTTCTGCCGTATACGGACCGGCATCTGTGGTATCCGCCTTAGGAATCGTCAGACGATAGCTGAAATGAATACTTTCCAGAAGGTTTCGTTTATGCAACATCAAAACAGCATTGCTTAAAACTGCCGGAAATCGATTAGCTTCATTCAAACGTTTCTAAAAGATATAAAATACAATCCACTAGTTAATTTCCTTGAATTGTGAATCATAAACTGAACAATTTAACATCTCTGAGTCGATTTGGCTGTCGGTGAACAAATATTTCCACGTTGAAGAACGAAAAATTCAGTGATAATTCACTCTTGAAATTCGGAAATTTTTTGAACTAAGAACGAATGAAGTTGTAGGAAAGTGCTGGCGAATACTGAGAACCAAGATTTCACGAGTATAACTCTTCGGTTCCTCTCCCCTTCACCCATATCAATTACATGAATATATTCATCGCAGCTTTTGATGAAAAAAAAATCGTCACAGACTCAATAAACAATAGAAAATTTGCATAGACATTTACCATATATTATCTTTATTGCTTTTTTTCGATTTCTAAAAGCCAAAAATGTGCAAATAAAGTTTTTTTTAATTATTAGTCTTTCAAAATTTCAGGAAAATACTTACGTTTGGTTGTCGATTTTCTCAATTTTTGCATTCGCACTCTCTGCAATCGCGACACCATCTTTCAGCCAACGAACCTCGGTCGGTTCTCCCTCAACTTTGATCTCATGGATAAGAGTACTACCCTTTGCAATGACCTGAAATAATAGATTTTGTACAGTATACTCTCGAACTATTCGACATGCCCTTTGAGTAAAGAGATGAACAACATGCCAAATTGAGTTTTGCTGTCATCTTACTCAATAGAAATAGGAGCAACGCAAATGAAAATAATGACGGTGAAAGCGCAAATTTCTCCTCATTACTGGCTATAAATATAACAGAATTCAATTGGCTGCCAACAAATAAGGATTGAAGAGCTGTGAGATAACACTGCAAAGGCAAGTACCTGATCGTCGAGCCCTTTAATAATTCTTGGCTGACCCTTTGCTTTTCTTATTGAGAGTTTAGCTGATGAGTCGACTTCACCGGCACTATTCGAGAGAACAACCTGAAACGTCATATTGATATAGAGAAGGGATTGTGAATAGCCCAATGATCAATGAGTCCACTCTAATATAAAGCTATGAGTTTACGCTTGTACTTAACAATAAGCAATTAGGTGGAACGAATTTGTTAGGTATAAAAGCGTTATCCTTTTATATGTAAGAAGAAAGCATCGAAATAATGCAATAAGAACGGAAAAGGATGAGTGAAACAAAATTGAGAAAGACTGAAAGAATAATGACTAATATACTATCACAAATTGTATAATGAAATATACGGAAATAATTGAACGCATCGTGACGTGAACGCAACAAGCTTTTATTTCACAAAATCAACAAAACACTTCAATAAAATAAATGAACATAACAAAGTGATAACCTTATAAGTAGCGGCGTCATCCTTTTCGGTCTTAGTTATTACAAGCCTGAATTTGGTTGTATTGCCTTTAATGTCGATTCTTCCAGGAATCGGTTTCACCTCTGTACCATTCTTGTACCACTTCACGGTACGTGGATGCGAATTTGTCTCAACATAGAACACAGCTTCTTCGCCTTCGATAACGTCAATATCTTTCAATGGGGTCAAGAAGACCAATTCCGGTTCGACTGTTATCTGAAATAAACAAATATCCAATTTTTAGATTTTCTAACACTTCCTCTACGGTCAGTAGTGTTTTCATCAACTATCATTCTCTAACTGATTTCCCATGAAAAAATTTACGTCAATTTCTATCGATGATTGCAACGCGAATCGTGCAAAATACAACGATCACAAAATGCGTATGCACCAAATTGTTTTTGTTTTTGTTTTTTTTTTCAATAAAAGCGAGAAAATAAAACGATATTAAAGCGACCTCTCCGGAACTCTTCGCTTTTCCAGCTTCATTCTCAATTTCAACCGAATACGTTCCACTATCTTCTAGAGTGCTCTTTTCCACAGTCAGTACATAGTTGTTTTCATCGATCTTCTTTATATTCACAAGTTTATTCGTTTCGGCCGATATCACTTGTCCATTTTTATACCATTTCACCGTCTTTGGAGCACCTGTTGCCTGTAAGAAATCATTTTTATCCGATCAACACTTTCACGTTTTTGGTAAAATTTAGAAAATGTTTCCAATATTTTCTAAGTTTAATGTCGTTCAGACAATAAAGAGGGAATATTGCAATTTCTATGCAGAAATTAGATAGTGTCAATGAAACAGAGTCTTTGCACATAGTCGAAGAAATTATGCGCGAGAAAGATAGCACGAATCGCCGAAAAGGTTTGGCAGTAGAAAAATGCCAAAAGCACATTTCAAGATATATTACATGAACAGCAAATCTCTAGTAGAAGAAAGAGCGATACCAAAAACGAGAGCAAGTCTACTAACCTCGATAATAATTTCAAGGCGTTGTCCAACCGGGATCGTCTGGTCTTCGATACCCCTCTTAAAGGTTGGTCTCTCGGCTGGAAGCCTCACGGTTAATGCACAGTTCGAATCAGCACTGCTTTCATCATTTGAAAGCACCACCTAAAAAGATGTGGATTGCAATCATTGCAAATAATAAAACGACAAGAAGACGTCAATAGACCTCAGAAGAGGCAGCATTCGATATAAAGAAAGTGATAAAGAATATGAAACTATCACGGTACTCATCATAAACGTTCAGATTACTCTTGAACATATAAAATCAAACTAAAATTAAAGTAACATCTACGATAATATAAATAAAAACCTTATAATCAGCTGTATCATCCAGAGTGACATCCGGAATTTCGAGTTGATAATTTGTGTCATTCACTTTCACCATCTTCTCTTTGTCATTTGGTGTTATTTCCTTTCCGTTCTTATACCTGAAAAGTTTATTATAACAAAGAGTAGCCTGAAGAGCGTCAACTTGTTTACCGCTCATATAAATGAAGCACATATCGTTCACATGGTTATGCTGAAGATCACCTAAGAAGCTTATAGTCATTTCCTTCTGATTTTTTTTTCTTCAAAAATCACATATTTCTTAAAAGTAGAGTAATTGAGCTTAATGTCAAAATTTTACCATTTTATTCTTCTCGGTTTTGCGTTCACCTCAACACCAAGGTGCACTTTCTCGCCAACATTTGCCGTTTGATCTTCGAGACCTCTCGTAATGACCAATTTCGGCAATTTCACAGTTAACGCACAAGATGATTCCGCATTGCTATCATCGTCTGTGATCGAAACCTATAGAAGAAGGATGATAAAAATTCAGCAAGTTAGCACGATTTATGATGCGAAGATCGATGACTACTGATAAAAATGCTAGAGGCATTGGTGGAAAATGATGATAAAAAGATGTAAAACAATAATTTAAAAAAAAATGGAGTGTTATTTCCTATTTCCGACAGCTATTTGTCCCCTTCTTATTTCAGCGATGAAAATAACAGCTTGCAATACGAATTTCAAGATATTATCCATGAATGAAAGAAAAGTTTAGTGTTACGACTTTAAGAGGCAGGAGCAATTCACAACTATTGAACTAACCGTGTATTTAGCTGCGTCTTCTTTTTCTGCATCCGTAATTTCCAATGCATATTTTGTATCGGAAATCTTCTTCGGTTTAGCCTTATCGCTGGGTGAAATCTCTTTACCATTTTTGTACCTATAAAAAAGGGTATTTATTTGAAAATAATTGTAAGTGCTCTTATGGGAGGTCGGTGGCTCAGTGATAGAGCTATCCAATCTTAAGCGAAGAAACCCGGGTTCGATTCCCCGCTGATCGCTCAGCGGATCGCCAGAAGGCTGACCACCACGCGTTCCAAAAAAAATTTGGTCACAACGGCCGTGTGTGGCTGTCAGCTGCATCGATACGGTTATCGATGAAGCTACAGCTGTCTTTGTATCGTTGTATTGTATAATTGCTCTTACCTAATGTGCTATAGTGTTGAGAGATTTGTGGCAATTGACAAATAAAAAACGCAAAAATTCATATTGCTCTAGTTCGCCGAATTGATGAAGCTCTCAGCTAAGAATGCTATAGCTTATAACATAAAGTCGGATATACAGCTAGTATTTATATCGCGACATGTATCTCTAATCTCGTAGTGATACATATCGCGATGTACGTCTAATCTTTTATCAACAGCGCAGAAATACACCTTCAGCACAAATACTCAAGTTGAAAAAATGGGCGTAGGTTACATAATGTTATGTGATCAACGGATCTGATCAGTGATCCGCTAGGTGAAGAGACATATATCGCTAGATGATCCATGCTTATAACTATTTTAGCTGCCAGGTGATCCGCCAATCTCGAAATTAAAATCCAGGCATGAAAAAAATTACTGTTCGCAGAAAAAAAAAAGACCAAAAATGAAAAGATAACCAAAAAAAAGTGCGTACTAACCATTTGATGGTCTTGGGAGAGGCGTTCACTTCGATGCTAAGTTGTGCATCCTCTCCATCGGATACCGTTTGATCTTCTAGAGGTTTTGTGATAACAAGTTGAGTTTGCTTAACAGTCAACGCGCATGATGAATCAGCAGTTCCTGTGTCGTTTGAAACGACCACCTGAATAATAGCTACTGCTACTTCACTTATCGTGTTGATCTAATAGAATTGAAGTCGTCAAGGGTTGAAAACGTGAATCCCGCCCAAAACAGTTTTACTTCCGTTTCAGTTATCTTATGTGAGCAACAATTGAGTGGCACTACAAATCGCAATTTTGGCTCTTTTTTTTTTGCTGCAACCTACACAGTCGGAAGTTTTTTCGCCCCAAATACGCGAATGAAAGCATCACATTTTATATTAAGAAGAGATTGTAGTTTAATTCGATACAACGCAAAACTCAACCTTATATTCGGCAGCATCTTCTTTGGTTGTGTCCGCAATCTCAAGCTGATATTTCTTGTCACCAACAGCTTTTGGCTTCGCCTTGTCACCTGGTTTGATTTCTTGACCATTCTTGTACCTAAACACAAAAAAATATGATAACTGAAAATAGTTCGCTTGTGTAATTTATCGCTCTCGATTATTGATCACTTCAACTTACCATTTGATTTGTTTTGGCGGAGAGCTGACTTCTATTTCGAGAAGAATCTTCTGACCAGGGGTTGCCGTCTGGTCTTCGAGACCCTTCGTAATCGTTAGTGCTGGTGCTTTCACAACCAAAGAACATGACGAGAAAGCACTATCGTCCTTCGCTGCTACGATTACCTGCAACGAATCATAAATAAAGCAATAAACTCTTCAAAAAGAAAATTTGCTCCCCTCTGCGTGGTTGAAAATTTCGCTACATTCCCGCAGTAAAATCTCTTGACGAAACGCTAAGCTGAGAAATACCTCAAAAGAGTTGTCAAAGTAAATTCGGTCTCATCGTTGTATCCGAAAAAATTGTGATGAATGAAGTGCTGAAAAAAAAATCACAAAATAACCTTGAACTCAGCGGTATCGTCGGTTTTCGCTGATGGTATCGTCAAACGGCACGTCGTTTCGTTGACAACTTCCATTTTCACTTTCTCAGATGGCTTAATTTCATCACCATCTTTGTACCTGCAAAGATTCCATCGTACGATTAGCCGTTTTGAGAATGGTGAGATGGAAGTAAAAAACGTCTAGAAAATTGTCTAAGTGCAATAATCAAAGTATTCATCTCTTTCACGACGAAAAACTATAGAAGGCATTAAATGAACTGAGGAAGCAATCAGTGAGATGATATCCTCTTGCATTATATATCATAAACGAAGTACAGAAATGATCAAGCTGAATTCAAATATTACGAAAAAAAATTAAGAAGTTCACTGCCAGATAGTTAACCGATATGATGCGAAGCACAAATTTGAAGATATTTAGCGAAAACGCATTTGGAAAAGTTATGCACCACACATGCAACATGATCGATACGAGAGGGGAGGTCAATTGATTTTTGAACAAAAAAAAATTATTTTTTTTTGGAAAGTTTCACAGATTGGTCATTTGGTCATTTTGCTATTGGTCATTTTTGCCGCGCGAATTTTTTTCTACCTATAAATTATGAATTGTACCATCGATTGGTTATTGGTTATCGACCACATAGAAAGAAAGATTTTCGATAACTTCCATAAAGAAATACCATGTAACTTCCTCTGGCTTAGTGCTGGTTTGGATTTCGAGTAGCACTTGTTCACCTTCCGCAACGGTAACATCTTTCAAGCCGCTGACTATTTCGAGAGCTGGAGCTGCAGCTTGCACAGTTAACTTTGCAGACGATTGTGAGCTACCGCTATCATTCGAAATGACAACCTAAAAGCATTTATGTCGTCAAAAAAAAAACAACTAATTTATAGCAATTGATAGAGTTCAAAGTGGAAAATATTTTCGTCATCTTCGTTAACACAAAATTCTAAAATCAATTTTTTCGGCTAATATTTTTGCCATATTTTATACGATATCAGCAAATAACTAAATTCAATAAATGGCATAAAAATATGAACAACTCATTTGATATTAGTTGAAATTAATGGAGTAGTAATAAGTTAAGTTAATAATAAAGGCTTTATTTAATAATTCTACAGGCTAGAAATAGGAAATAAATAATTCAGCATTGCTAAAATTCTTCACTAAAGAAATGAAATGAAACATTATTTTGATTTATAATAATAATCGAATCAAATGATGTTTCCGTCAAATTATCACTTACTTTATAGTCTCCAGCATCCTCAATAGAAGCGCTTGGTATGAGAAGTTGGAATTTGTTATCACCAACTTTCTTCGTTTCTGCATCGACTATATCTTTTCCATTTTTATACCTTAAATTCATAAATGGAAATTATTATAATTCAATATTGATTTATCTACGATAAATATTCGCAAAGAAATTTGAATCAATGTAAAAAACAATGCGATGCTAACGAAAGTAATGACTATAGACGTGAATATAAAAATTCTATTTCCAGGACAAGAATATTGAGCATAAAAAACGATTCGTAAGCACGGCTGTTTTAAGCTCCCAGCTACGGCTGTTTTCTTTTAAATCAAAAATATTGAATTTTTGCAATTCGACTATTATTTATTACGGGAGAAATAGAAATTTGCATCAAGCTTAATAACGGTTTATCTCATCGCCAACTTGAAATTTTCAATACGGATTTGTGAATATTCTTCAATTTTTTGCTAAGAAATTCAAAAATATGAATAATTTGCGTAGATGGCAACGCCTAATCGAAACTTATCTTGTACATTAATCTTAGTTGGCTTGATTTAGTTCGTATCGAAGTGAAGTGAAACGTTTGTGATCGCAACGGAATCATTCGCTTCTGAAGACAGCTATCAAATGAATGAATAACGAAATTGAACTCACCACTTAGTTTGTTTCACTTTTCCTTTCGTTTCGATCTCCAATAGCACTTTATCTCCAACCTTCACAGTCACCGGATGTAAACCATTAATGAAGTCGGGTTTCTCTTCAGCTGAAGCGAAGAAATGTTCAGCCCGAATAACGACAGGTTGATTATGTTGAAAATGAACACCAATTAAAAAGTTGCCCATAAAGGAAATTTTTTTCACAATTTTTTATGGCAATTTTCCTTAGATTTGACCATTGTATACGATTATTGGCAACATTGAAATGTTTTACCAGGTTGGACGGTAATATTTGCAGTCGATTCGGCGGATCCGGCTTCATTTGTTATTTTTACGCTATATACGCCGGCATCTTCTTCCGCAACTTCGGGTATAACCAATCGATATTTACCATCACCCAAATCTTCGGTTTTCGTCTTAGCTTTATCGACTAGACGACCAGCTTTATACCATTTCACTTCTCTTGGTTTTCCTTCCACTTCGATCTAAAGCAGAACGATCAAATACTTCGAGATATTAGATCTTTGAAAGCGCATTAAACGGCTGTACTCCAACAATATAACACAGTGTTTATGTTTACTTATAACTCAAAGAAGTATTTCAGAGAACAACATTACCCAAATACGGATGTGATATTAATTCTCATGTTTTTTGTTGCTATACTCAATATCACAGAAATAATATGAATATTCACCCGAAGAAGTGTTCGTTTATTTGCACGGATATTTAGAGGCTATTCATCATAAGTTTCGTTATGCTTACCTCTAACGAAAGCGAAGATCCCTTAGGAACTGTTGCGTCTTTCAAACCCTTCTTAAATATTGGTTCAGCNTAATTCAATATTGATTTATCTACGATAAATATTCGCAAAGAAATTTGAATCAATGTAAAAAACAATGCGATGCTAACGAAAGTAATGACTATAGACGTGAATATAAAAATTCTATTTCCAGGACAAGAATATTGAGCATAAAAAACGATTCGTAAGCACGGCTGTTTTAAGCTCCCAGCTACGGCTGTTTTCTTTTAAATCAAAAATATTGAATTTTTGCAATTCGACTATTATTTATTACGGGAGAAATAGAAATTTGCATCAAGCTTAATAACGGTTTATCTCATCGCCAACTTGAAATTTTCAATACGGATTTGTGAATATTCTTCAATTTTTTGCTAAGAAATTCAAAAATATGAATAATTTGCGTAGATGGCAACGCCTAATCGAAACTTATCTTGTACATTAATCTTAGTTGGCTTGATTTAGTTCGTATCGAAGTGAAGTGAAACGTTTGTGATCGCAACGGAATCATTCGCTTCTGAAGACAGCTATCAAATGAATGAATAACGAAATTGAACTCACCACTTAGTTTGTTTCACTTTTCCTTTCGTTTCGATCTCCAATAGCACTTTATCTCCAACCTTCACAGTCACCGGATGTAAACCATTAATGAAGTCGGGTTTCTCTTCAGCTGAAGCGAAGAAATGTTCAGCCCGAATAACGACAGGTTGATTATGTTGAAAATGAACACCAATTAAAAAGTTGCCCATAAAGGAAATTTTTTTCACAATTTTTTATGGCAATTTTCCTTAGATTTGACCATTGTATACGATTATTGGCAACATTGAAATGTTTTACCAGGTTGGACGGTAATATTTGCAGTCGATTCGGCGGATCCGGCTTCATTTGTTATTTTTACGCTATATACGCCGGCATCTTCTTCCGCAACTTCGGGTATAACCAATCGATATTTACCATCACCCAAATCTTCGGTTTTCGTCTTAGCTTTATCGACTAGACGACCAGCTTTATACCATTTCACTTCTCTTGGTTTTCCTTCCACTTCGATCTAAAGCAGAACGATCAAATACTTCGAGATATTAGATCTTTGAAAGCGCATTAAACGGCTGTACTCCAACAATATAACACAGTGTTTATGTTTACTTATAACTCAAAGAAGTATTTCAGAGAACAACATTACCCAAATACGGATGTGATATTAATTCTCATGTTTTTTGTTGCTATACTCAATATCACAGAAATAATATGAATATTCACCCGAAGAAGTGTTCGTTTATTTGCACGGATATTTAGAGGCTATTCATCATAAGTTTCGTTATGCTTACCTCTAACGAAAGCGAAGATCCCTTAGGAACTGTTGCGTCTTTCAAACCCTTCTTAAATATTGGTTCAGCGATTTTCTCGGTAACAGTCACCGTGCTTGATGACTCAACCGATTCAGTTTCTGTCGATAGTACAACGCGATAAGCACCAGCATCAGATAATCGTGAATGCTCGATTTCCAACTTGTACTCTTGCTCGGAAATCCTCTCCAAAATAGTTTCCCTAAAAAATCATTTTTATCTTTTATTTTGGTGAAATTCATCAAATCAATGAAATATTAGATCGACAATATTGATAGCGATAATTTATTTTAGCAGTTCCACCTGGAATAAAGTTTTCTGAAAAGTTTAAACGTAAATTCACCTGCTCGACATAATTTCATCCTTTCCTTTGAACCATTTGACAGTCTTCGGTTGTCCTTCCACTTCAACGTAAAGCCGAATCTTAGCACCTTCGACGACATTCACATCTTCGAGCTCTTTCTTCACTTTCAGCGTTTCCGGAGCTGCAAACACCGCATTCAATTTACGAACAAATTCAAAAAATTTTCAACGTAAACATCTGAAAGAAATGTTGAGATTTCCTCCACGATAAACAGAATTTAGCACTGAACGCATACCATTAACAGTCATCGGTGCTTTGGAGCTCATAGAACCAGCGGCATTGGTGGCTTCACAACGATAGTTGCCTTGATCGTCAACTCGTGCTGAATCTACTATCAGGCGATTGGTACCATCCGGAAGACTCTCTATCTTGGTGTGTTCATCCGGTGTAATCTCTTTTCCATCTTTGAACCATTTAACCTCTGGGCGTGGCACTCCAGAAACACTGTAAGCAAACAGTTTTAAACACTATCACGTAATATAAGGCTACTAATAGATAATTCATTTTTGATAAAAATTACCTCATTGACATTCTCAGAAATTTGTGATGAAACTTTCATTTATCAAATATTCAAACCACAACTACTCAAATTGTGCGCTTTAAACAAGCTTCTAGACATTTTGAAGTGATGCTACCTGAACAGGTAACTCCTCCCTCTCCTCCTCCCCCCTCCACCCAAACGCTAAGTGAGGGCCTTGTCATGATGAGGAGGCTTAAGCAGTCCAACTAGGCGGTGTTACCCATCTCTCGCCAGAGATGTTCGACTAGGACTAAGACTCACAAAAGCGCCCTTCGTTGGATCCCTTGGGTCAGGTGATGGTGGAAAGCACACGTTAGGGCCCGCCTAGCAAGCGGATGATGTGCCATCCTAAGGCTAAAATCGCATGAAGAATCATGCAAAATACCGTCATGGAGCTGTCCATCGAAGCAAGGACAGCAACGTCATTATCGACTTCTAAGTTATCTAAGGTAGGNNNTATCGACTTCTAAGTTATCTAAGGTAGGGTAAAGGGATTTTGTAATAACTGCAACAACAGCCAATTACTCTTACAAATTTACTGTCTTAAGTAAGGATCTCATTACATTGCCTTCAGGTACTGGTAGTTGACAAATTTTTCAAATAAAAACATATGAACACTATCAGATTCAATGTTTTGAGTGCCCACCGGCATTCGAACGCAGCCACTTGTCCCTCATTGGCCTGAACTGGCTTCAACTCCTGAATGAATTCAGGACAAATTTCACTTTCGAGAGGTTCCTCGAATGCGTATAGTACAGTCAATGATGCTTCTGTTCGAGCGGTACCCGATGAGTTTCGCGCTTCACATCGATATTCGCCAGCATCCGCCTGAAATTATTATTTTTCGTACCCTTACTTTTGTTTCATATAAACTATTTTGTTAAAATAGTAAAATTCAATTGAGCTAAAACAAAAAGGGAATCAAAAAATTTTCTTCAAAAATCTTTTCAGCTATCAAAATAACGGCAATACGTCAGTTTTCGTGAATCTCACACTGAATACATGACAAAACTCATACCTTAACCGCAGAGCTGATAATCAGACGAGCAGTACCATCTGCCAATGTCTCCCTCTTGAAGTGCGCATCGTCTGCTCGAATTTCTTCCTTATCCTAGCAAAGGTATAACAAAGTTTAAGCTTACATAGTCGACGAATGATTAAGCTCAATTTGTCTATCTTGAATATCGTTAAAATATTATTCTTCGAAAAATATTACCACTTGAGATGAAAAACACAAAAACCATAACTTTCATCTTCCTCTTATTCCATTGAGAAATTTTTCCAAAAATTTGCAATTTTCTTGGAAAACGGTTCATCACAGTTAAAATATCGACAAACAAATAAGCACCACAAATTTATGGCGGAAATAGAAATGCGCAAAATACAACTTACCTTGTACCATTTGATTTCTGGCATTGGCTTCCCGATAATGACGCATTCTAGTGCAACATAATCGCTCTCTTTTGCACTGATCTCTTCGAGAGTTTTCAGGAATGTGGGCGCCGCAAGCTCAATTGGCTCCTCTTCCATTGTCGTCGGCACTTAAAAAAAAAGAGAATTATAAGGGGTCATCCGCAAATTTCCTGAAGCATTTCCGCAAATTTTCTGAAGCATTTCCGCATCCGCAAATTTTATTTCCTGAAGCATTTCTTCTCAGTTTCTGGAAAAACTTTAAATGCTATGTTTTTGCGCACTCACCGTCTAGCTAATGTTTGCATGGGTCATCCGCAAACAATGGAAACTATGCACCTTTTGTCCAAAATTTCTTCTAAAATATTTGAATTTTCCGTCTTGTCAATAAAATTTTTATTCTTTCAAACGTTTTTGTAGCCTTTAGAATTCGTGGGGAACCATTTTCGAAATCCCGAAGCATACGGGAACGGTATCTTGGCCAGTTCAATGGATTCTCGGGGATCAGGCCACCGTCTTATGCGATGATATATGCAAATGTATTCGTAGTGGCAAGTGAACGAAACGGTTCTTGACGAAGCCGAACAAAAGAAAAAGATAAAAATTGCATAGTGACATGAACGCTATTTTTAGAAATGTTCAGTTCAACATATCAATGAGATTTTCAGGATTATCAGAGTTAATTAGTGGTGTACTGGTGGTCACTCAAAATTTGAGGTGAAAACTTTTGCCAGAAATTGCTTATAACATTGCTCAGCCTTAGACTTTCAAGCAATGAATTTGCTCAAAAAGTGGAAAAATGTCGAATTTGTCAACACACTTCTTCGTACGAATTTTCTTCCGAATTTTCTTTTCATTATTCGTTATTTTTGTATAAATATCAAAAATTATTATTGTTTACGGCTTTTCCGGCTATGGGAATTTCGAAACTTTTCTAGCCGTGAGCTCATATATGTTGATCATAAGCAATCGTCCAATAATTGCGAAATGTGCAGTCATTCTTCCTCGTTCCACTCTATTCGATAGTCAATGAGAGAAGTGATAAGGGATGCGATGATAACTACCAAATAGAGCAAATGGATACTGAAAACTCGACGGCTCGAGAAAATCATCAAAAATGTATTCTTCCTAACAATTTTTTTTTCCTAACAAAGGACAGATTTAATGCTGCCTTGTTCGAGGATGACCGAGAGTAGAGGAGCTACTGCTCGAAACTAGAAACGCGCGACTTAAATAGATGACCAACCTTGTACAGTTAAAGTGACATCACTCCACACATCACCATATTCATTTGATGCCGAGCATCGATATTCGTCGGTATCATTTTGAGTGGCATTCTTCACGATTAGCCTTTGTGTTCCATCCCGTAAGCTTTCAATGGCCACATTAGCGCTTGGTTTTATGAGCGTGTCGCCTTTGTACCATTTCACTTCCGGTTTCGGTTCACCGCTAACCTTTCCTTCTAGCACAGCTGTTTGTCCTTCGAGCACCTTAAACGTCGGATATCAGCTCACCGCACAACACCATCATGCAAAATCATGCTAAATACGCAAAAGCTTATTTGTCAGACGCAAAAAAGCTTCACCGCAAATATAACAATTTCACTGCGGATTTTGTCCTAAAGCGTTACTCACATGCCGCGAATGTTAATGAAATACAACGGTCTTAGACTTCTTGCTATCATCGTAAAAAGTGACGATTAACGATTACAGCATACGACAAAGTTAGGAATTCCTAGAGTACCGTAACGGGGCGTATCGGCTCCACGAAATCTGGAGCTTCGCCTTCCTGTGGTAATTCTCCCTCGGCGGCGACGTTGATGGGCGCTTCGGTCCAAGCTGCTCCAAATTCATTGCTAGCATCGCAGCGATATTCGCCACTTTCATTCAATGAAGCCTCTTTTATGCGCAAGATCACAGTTCCGTCATCATGATACTCGGTCACAATGTTTTCGCTGTCTTTGATCTGAAATCCACGTCTTGGGCGTTCTTTTGTCCTAAGAAATCCACGTTTTCTGCGTCATTTGTCCTAACAGCTTGCCTCATTAATCTATGGGATCAATAGAGAACGATATTCTAAGCTCCTAGAAACTTTTTGAGGATCTATTGGAGGAGGAGAGGTTTAAATTGATTTGTTTGTTTGTATCTGCTCAAGCACAAGTCTCAGAGCTTCTACACTGCTTGATGCTTAACAAACGAGCTTCGACTCACATAATTGTTTCGATCGTATGGCAAAAGAAGCTGGGATTGTTCACTTTATCGTATCCGAATAGGTAACTAAATGCTATTTATGTATGTAGTGTTTGTTGAGCTAAACCGTTTTAATGTCGAATCATAACTAATAATGAAGACTCGCTAGCTGAAGCAAAAATTTTCTTTCGTCAAATGAGTTTTCGCCGAAGGAGTTCTGCAGGAGTCCCTTACTTCTATTCCTTCTTTAGACCATGAAATTGTCGGTCGAGGGCTGCCCTTTACTTTACAACGAAGAACGGCTTCTCCTTTCACTGTTGTCGTGCACGACTTCAGAAGTTCCACGAATTCAGGTGGACCCTGACCACTAACTTCAACTGTAACGGCAGCAGTACCTGAAACTACAAAAACTGTCACCTCATACAACGAAAAAAAAACGCATTCCACATATAAAGCTGCTTTAAAGCCAAGCGTAAGTATCGTGCGCGCCATGCAGAAATTAATGTGTCTATAACAGCAACCTGAAACTGAGATTTTGCCTTCGGTATAGGCTGAAGCGTCAGCAGCGGATGCAGTGCAACGATAGATGCCGACATGTTCGGGAGTTGCCTCGTTGATGGTTAGTGTTTGAGTGCCATCAGGAAGACTATCGACGACGACATCTGAGGGCGCCGGTTTTCCATCTTTTGACCATTCAATTTTTAGGTCTTTTTCGGTTGGCCGAAGAGCGCATTCTAGCTTCGCAACTTCTCCCTCTTCAACGATCACATCGTTGATTGGTTTAACAAAGCCGATAAGTGCCGATTCATCTTCTACATGTTCTTCACGTGCTGTGGCATAACTAAGATTGAGTTTCGCCTCAGTAGCTGCCTTACCGGATTTGTTTACTGCTTCACAGCAATAGGTGCCAACATCTTCGGAAGTCGCTTTCATGACCGTCAATTTCAACAGCCCTTTTTCCAATTCTTCAATGACCACGTTTTTGCTTTCGGTAATAGGCTTTCCATCCCTAAACCATTTGATTTCAGCGTTCGACTCAATATTAACGCGGCATTCGAAGCTAGCCGTTTCGCCTTCTTTTATTGAATGTGTCTGAAGGGGTTCGATGAACATCGGTTTCACCTCCTCTTCTTCTGTCTTCTCGAATCCATATTTTGGGAATTTCAGCTCGCCGGTAGTTTCAGCTTCTCCGACCTTATTAACTGCGACACATGAGTATGTGCCAACATCTTCTTTGTTCACAGCGGCAATTACGAGCGTCTGCTTACCACTCTCTTCACTTTTCTTGATGATATGATTGTTGTCAACGTGGACTTCCACGCCATTTTTAATCCACTTGACTTCAGGTTCAGGTTTTCCAACTACAGTGCAAGAAAGCTCAACTCGATCGCCCTGTGACACTTCGAATTCGCGTAACGGTTCTTCAAAGACGGGCACCGTTAATTCCTCCTCGACAGCAAAGTGAGCTTTTGTTTCAGTGGTACCAGCTTTGTTGACCGCCTTACAAGAATAGCTGCCACTATCTTCTAGGCGTGCCTCTTTGATAATAAGCGTGTGCTGACCGCTTTCGTCTTTCTTTGAAATAATATGAGAGTTGTCGATGTTGACCGGCGCTCCATCTTTAAACCACTTCACTTCTGGTTCTGGTTTGCCAACTACAGTCACTGAAAGCTTGGCGGTCTCAAGTTCCTGTACGGCAATTTCGGAGAGTCCTTCAGTGAATTTCGGAGCCTCAACAGTCTCTTGTACGGCGAATTTGGCTTTCGTTTCCACAGATCCTGCTTTATTTGTTGCTTTGCATGAATAAGTGCCAACGTCTTCAAGACGGGCCTCTTTGATAACGAGAGTGTGATGACCTGTTTCATCCTTCTTCGATATCAAATGAGTGTTATCAATATTTACCGGTACGCCGTCTTTGAACCATTGAACTTCCGGTTCGGGCTTGCCAGAGACAGCAACGGAGAGATTGGCAGTTTCGTATTGCTGTACTGAAATTTCGGAAAGTCCCTCTGTGAATTCCGGCATCTCAACTGTCGTTTCCACAGCGAGCTGAGCCTTTGTTTCGGCAGTTCCAGCATCACTAGTTGCTTTGCAGCTATATACGCCAACATCCTCTAGACGTGCCTCTTTGATAACGAGAGTATGGTGACCACTCGCACCTTTCTTCGAAATGACATGAACGTTGTCAATGTTGACCGGGACACCATCGCGGAACCATTCAACAGCCGGTTCAGGTTTGCCCACTACTACTACCGATAGTTCAGCCGTATCTGATTCAGCCACAGATAATTCTTTGAGCCCTTCGACAAACGAAGGAGTTTCAAGTTCGCTTTCGACCGCAAACTTTGCCATCGTCTCATTACTACCTTTCGCATTTGTTGCCTTACAACAATAAGTGCCCGCATCTTCAAGACGTGCATTTTTGATAGTCAGAGTATGATGTCCACTATCGTCCTTCTTAACAATGAAATGCACATTATCAATATTCACGGGAGCTCCATCTTTGAACCACGACACTTCTGGTAGTGGTTCTCCAGCAACCGTTACCGAAAGTTTTGCTGTTTCTGATTCCGCAACGCTAACCTCATTCAACCTTTCAGTGAACACGGGCGCTCCTTCCTCTTGCTGTACGGCGAAGTTTGCCTTCGTTTCGTCAAAGCCGCCTCTATTAGACGCTTTACATGAATAGATACCAACGTCTTCAAGCCGAGCCTCCTTTATAATGAGTGTGTATTGCCCGTTGTCTTCTTTCTTGGAAATAATACGCTCGTTATCAATATTCACCGGATACTCATCCTTGAACCATTGAACTTGTGGCTCTGGTTTACCGCTTGTGACCACTTTCAACTCAGCACTTTCCCCTATGTTAACCTTCAAATCAGTAAGGCTTTCTATAAAGTGTGGCGCCTCGGCAATTTCCAGAACAGCAACATTAGCGGCAGACATTTCTTTTCCTGCCGTATTGACCACCTCGACCGCATATTCTCCAGCATCCTCCAAGCGAGCATTCTTAATCACTAGGACATGATGACCATCTGGCTCTTTCCTGACAGCTGCTTTAACGTTAACCTCTTCGATTGGTTTTCCATCTTTAAACCATTTAACCTCGGGCTCGGGTTGTCCACTTACTTTCACTTCCATGCATATTTCCTCACTTTCGTTGACATTCTTTGCCTTTAGCCCTTGCTCGATTTTCGGTCGTACTTTCACTTCTTTCTGCTTCACTTCTGCTTCACATTCTGCTACACCAGCAGCATTCATCGCCACAGCATGATACTTTTTGAAGTCATCTTCTTTTGTCTCTTCAATCACCACTCTCCAGTGAACATTCGAGTGATCATGCTCAATGGAGACATGGTCATTGGAGGAAAGTCTGGTTGTTTCGGCAAAGAACTGCACAATAGGTTGAGGTGAACCTTTAACTGCACACTCGAGGACAAGCTTTTCGCCTATACTTATCTCCTTCTCCGTTATTTTGTGCGTGAATTGTGGTGCTTCAGCTGAAAAAAAAGAAGGATACACAGAGTGTAACGCATTGAATATAAATGAAATCTAAAATATTCACTATGAATGAAAGATTATTGAAAAACTCATCATTCTCGTCAGCGTCGAGAATACACGAAATACTATGTATGCAACTGCTCAAAGGTTACGGACCTATAGCCAGACATCGTACAACCTCTTCTTCCTCTATACGACTCCAAAGGCCACCAGTCGACAATCGAAAAAGCTAGTGATCTTATCGATCACAAGAAGGAAGAGAAAAGATAGAAAAGCTTTTTCCTTACAAGCATATGCTACACTCTCGACAAACATTGACTACAGGCCTCTTTAATAAAGACAGGGCAACGAGAATGAAAAAATTAGCACATCTTTTAGAATTGAGAGCTGCGAAGTTTCGTTGAGACCTAACAATGGCGTATTCAAAACGATCGCAATATTTACGCTCATAGAATGAGCGATAAGCCGCATATGCGTAATACCTTGAACTGCAAGAGTGGCTTCGGTTTGTGCTCTTCCGGCGTTATTCTCTGCTACACAAATATATCTTCCTTGATCGTCAAAATCTGCAGCTGTTATAATGAGGCGTTGTACACTACCGTCCGATTCAATAATAGTCCTTTTAGCTTCTTCAACAACTGGTACCTGTAAAATAATAAATTACTACTCACAATATGAACATCCATATATTTTCAAATAGAATCTCTCATGAGACGACCTTTCTAAATGAGCTATGCAAAATATCTAATATAAAACAAAACAACTACACAATACAATTATAATCATTAATTCATATCGGAAATATAATCAACAAAAAATATGCTACAAAAATTTTTTTGATGGAATCGTTGTTAAATCTTTAGAAAAATATTACACATTTTGAAGAGAAGCTTTCATCAATCAGATTTTAAAAATTCATTCCTATTGGCTAATGAGTTCGTCCTTAAGAAAAAAAGAAGGTAGGAACTCAAATAAGAAAAAGAATAATGAATGAACGCAAACACACCTTTTCATGATACCAAGTGACAGTCGGTTGTGGTTCACCGTTCACCTTACATTCGAAAACGATTTTTTCGGCTGCTTTAACAGTTTTGCTTTGTAATGAGATGATGAACTCCGGTGCGGTTTTCACTTCTTTCGCGAGCGTTTCTATAAATTGTATACTTTAGGTTGACTTTCAATTCTGAAGCATCTATCTCTTCGCAGTGGCAATTTATGGAGAGAAACCACAAAGTTAAGTGCTCGATCTCAACCATGATCGAATGATTCTGATGGCTATTGAAAGGAGAATAAGAAGCCTTCGACTTTCGTATCGCGCCAAGGAAACATTTGGAGGGATACGTTTCAACCTCTTCAACCCCAAAAAAACTATCCTTTTTTTTTCTCTTAGAATATGATCTTTTCTCTTATGCTTGCTAGGCAGGAGGAATATCTTTTAGTACTCTCTCCCACCCCCTCCTCCTTCCTTTTGTTCTTGCAAGAAGTGTTGTAAGGATTTGTAGATGAAGTAATATCTATAAACCGCATCGGTCCAGTCAAAAAATTTTGAGGTGAGCAGATTCCAAATATTTGTGATGCGATGAGCTGAAAGGCTTGGAATAAGCGCTTTGAAATAAAGGAAAAAATCTGAACATAAATCTGAACGCATAAAAGCCAAAAGGGAACCATTTTGTTTCCTCAAGTTGTCCTCATTTCCCTTTCAACTTTTCGATTGTTTCTTTCTGTTTCCGATAAAAACCATATCCTTATAATAATTGATCTCATAGCATAGAGTATACAGTCATAAAGAGTCTAATGAAATAACGATCGACGCTTTATGAATACTTTTGTCGTTAGCTTACCATAGACGTTAAGCGACGCTTCACAAGTGTCCATTCCGGCGGCATTTTCAACCACAACCGAATATGTGCCTGCATCCTCTAATTCCACATCATCGATAATAAGCTCACTAGTGGTATAGCCTTCAATCGTTCGAGTTTGTACTCGAATTCGAGCGATCAATTCTATTTCTTTGCCATCTTTGAGCCTATAAAATAACGTTTCATAAATCTTTCAAGAAATAAAAAAACGCTTATTTGAAATTATTCTATACACTATCAAAATAATACTTCAGTTAGTTTTTGAGTCATTCTTCATATGTTATCAATTAAATAAATGTCAACTATTCGAAGAAATTGCATTCAACACTATTGCTCCAATTTAACACTCAACTCTTAAAACCGATTTGAAATGCTTCAATGATCATCAAAAACGAACGAAAAGAAAATTTCACTTCATGCAAGTTACATATATTTACTGTATATTCACCTATCTGCAATATATTACTTTTCAGACACCTATGACAGCTTATTAAATCATCGCTTCATCTATCAACGTTGTTCAAATACTTTTATAGTGCATTATAAATAATAATGCTTAGTGGATGTGTAACAGTTGCAGCTAAATACTATACTGTTAATTCCTCTATATAATTTCAAAATGGTTGTTAGGAGATATTTGTAGGGATTGGTTGTGTAAATAAAAAAGAAGAAAAAAGAGCGAAAAGAATTGCTTCAGACGTACCATTTGCAGCAAACACCTTTCGTATCTGGCACAACGCATTCGAAGATCGCTTGATGTCCTCTTGCCGCACGTGTATCCTTGATTTTGGTAATGAATTTAGGAGCCATTACTGGTGTTGGTGTACGATGCACTTCCTCGACCAAAGATTCTTCTTCTGTTCCTTGAAAATGCTTACTATATAACAATCAAATAAATGGGTGCTTCTTTAATATGAGAAAAGCGGCGAAATCTTATCCAGAAATAATGAGCGACGAAGACGAGCTATGCAATTGTCATCTTGAAAAGATGTGATTTATATTCACGCTCATATTCTTTCGTTCAAGGATCATCCAGAAATTTACGGCTCGAATCAAACCGATGGCCAATGTCTTCATTTTCTCCACCTCAAATGATGTCCCGTATAAGCAAACTTCGCTCCCACACGATTCAAAATTTCTCTAAGCGAAGTCGAAAAAAGTAGATTGTTTCGTTTAAAGACTCATTGCAACATTAAAGTGTTTTTGTACAATCAAAAAAAAAAAGACAAAGAAAACATCAGAATGAGTTCTTTAAAATGCCGATCTTCTAATGGGACTCGAATTCTAACACAACGGATGTTCTAGACAAAAGCGAACGATTTACCTTGTTCAGTAGCATCTTCAAAATCGAGTACTTCTTCGGCCATCGCTTCTGATTCCGATTCAGAGAACATATCCGAAGTGTACATCTAGAAAATGAGAATTTTTTGTTTGATCAAAATTCTAGGATGACTTATCCCAACAAAGAATCATCCAGCAATAGATCCATCTTTGAAGCAGATTCCTTTCTGCATCAAAATATTCCCCCAATAATTATAAATGCGATTAATTCGTTCACGATAATGCTACAGATCACGGACACGTAGATCAACTTTTAGTGGTGAAACGTTTGAGGCATTATGATACTGTCATCAATTATTAGTAAAAATTGCAACAAAGGAATGTTTCACTTTGATCTGCAATCCTACATTAAAATCGGTGACGATGCAAAACTTTGCAAAATCAACCTAAACTTTAAATGGGAATCAAAGTTTAGATGATCCGATCACTGATTTGCTTATAAGCCAGTCAATCGAATTAGCATATTTAGTAAACTCAGTCATCCAAATGAACTGGTGCTCCAATTTCTATCTAACGGATTTTTATGCAGTCTACGATATACACAATGAATTTATGCCCCTCCCCCCCCCCCCACCCCCCCCCCCCCCCCTCCCCCCTACCCTTTCTCGGCTTCAAAGCCCTTCCCCTAAAGTCATCATTTCGGAGGAGTTCACATTAGTGTTGCAATAAGGCTAACAAAACACCATGGCATGAAGATAGCGCTTAAGGCATATTTCATATATCGCTAGTTCAACTAATACACAGAGAAAACACAACTAATATTATAATTACCCCCATGCTTGCAGTGCATGACACTTCACCGGCCTCATTTTCCGCTTTACATATTATTTCACCGATATGCTTCTCGGGAGTGAAACTCTTGATGACAAGTGTTGAGGTGTTATGCGTAGTAGAAATAGTAATTTCCTCGCTATCTTTCATTTCTTCACCGTTAATAAACCAAGTAAGCGTTGGACGTGGATCGCCGGTGAAAACAACCTGTAAAACTTTATTTTCGTAAACGCTAAAACACAGCTTGAAATTAGCTATTACGTCTAAAATGATATTGCTATTGGAAATATTACTCCGACAAAAAGTAGTATATCTCAAAATAGGCAAGTAAAGAGTAAAACTCAATCATGTAACGATAGTAGATTGATTATGACTAATGATTTGCAACAAAAAAAAACGCTATGATTTAATTATTTTGTATTGAAACAATTTTCAAAAAATGCATCAATCATGATAGTTAGCATTTATGAGGAGTGTCAAAATACACTATAAGAAATAATAATGTAGCGTAAATCGCAATTGCAAAACACAGAAACGATACTTACCTTGTGCGTTACTTGAGAGCCAGGACGTGCTTTTACGTTACTTAACCATTCCAGAAAATCTGGTGGTTCACCTCTTGGTAGAACGAGAAGCATCGCTTCTGAAGATGCCTTACCGAATTCATTCACTGCTTCGCAAACCACCTTAAAATTTGATTGATTTTCATCATCTACTATCAGCTAAAGAAAAAAAAATGTATATGTATATATTCGACAGTATGATCGTATGAATAAAATTAAATTAAAATAAAAAATATATTAAAATATTGAAATAAAATAAATTGATTAACTAAAAATATATAAATAATAAATATAAACAAAATTTAAAAACAACGTCCATGCTATTTCATATATTTCTAGCTTCTAATTTTACTATTAGTAAGTAAGGCCACTTAGGTTTGAAAAGACAATCAATTGGCCTTTCTTTAAAAGCGCTTTAATATTCAACTTGAAAAGTTTCAGTGAATATTATAAGACGGAACTAATATTAATAAAAATTATGAAAAGAACACAAGAGTACCTTTCCGGAGTATTCGCAAGTGATATCCTTGATTGTGACCGTATATGTTCCTTTTTCGGCGTGTATCTTTATATTTTGTGACTCTTCCAACTTCTTTCCGTTCACATACCTAAATAGTAATATTTGTTCTTAGTACAATGCATTAAATTTTCTCATATTTCGAAGAATAAATTCAAAAAAAAAAAAGCAAAAATGAGCGCTCCATAACCCCAAGTAGAGGAAGCTATGAAGTAGTATTGGACGAAAAAAAAGCCCCAAATCATATCGTAGAAATTTCGAACCACATCAACATCGTTCAAAAAAGACGTCGTCCTGACACTTCATGAGTAGAATTTTTTCCCAGAAGTTATTTGTATAACGGTTAGCACTGAAGGTTTAAACGGTTTTTCATCACGATAGTATGAGTGAAAATTCAACGCTTTTTCATAGATATCTTTAAGAATCTATTCATAATTCTGGAAGGCTTATTATCGGATGCATCCAGAAATAGAAATCTAACTAGTTCTCCACGTCTTATGAGGTCATTTGGCATTCGGTCAGTGCTTGAAGGGAAGAAATTTTTCTCAAAACGCTATTATAGCAATACTCCATTGCTCATTACTTAAAAATTTATTGCTTTATTATATTCTAAGAATATCATTTAATAATGTTGTAATTTTCTAGGCATTAAAATATCGCCTATACCAACATTCAAATAACCCGAGTCAAGAGAGCTCTTACCAAGTAACAACAGGTGTAGGCTCGCCAAGGAGAACGGCCTTCAGCTTAAGTGTATCACCTTCACGACATGTTGCATCACAAAGTGTCGTTTCGAATTCCACAGGGATTGGTGCAATCACTGTCACTTTTCCTCGAGTTGTCACTTCACCCATTTTGTTATAGGCTGTGCATTTTATTGTACCCGTCATATCTTTCGAAGCTCCATGAATTGTCAACGAATATACTCCATTCTCGGATTTCATTTCAGTATCTTCCGTTGAACATACCAGCTGAATTTATTGAAAACTTTACATATCGTAATTTCTCTAAGCATTTCAACGCAAAAGCACCTTAATATACGGCCATCATTTTTTTTTGACGGCTCCACCACTTAACCACCGATTCACAAGTGATTCACAAATAAATGCCGAAAAAAATATAAGGGAAACGAATTGAATAATCAAATGCTTTTAGAGATTTGACTGTCCACTCTCGATAAGTTTTATGGAGTCTAGCGGAAATAAATGGACTTCAAACAAGCACTGCTCGGACGCGTCCTTTCAAGTAAGATTTCAGCGTAGTCATTCGTCCCTAGTAAGCAGTACACGATGCGAACGCGAATCAAAATCCTCTCTTTTCTCTTCCAGCTTTCAGCTAGAGTCAGCGGTGAAATCTTTATGACCAATTCTAAGATTATTGCGATCAGCCCTTAGCAATACAGTAATATGGTAAAGGAAATAAGTTTTGCTGTATGCTACTTTCAATTTTTCAATTAACGAAATAATCGATGTCCAACCTGATCGTTAATATACCACTTCGCAAACGGAGTTGGATCACCAGTGATGATCACTTTTGTCTCCAATGAATCACCTTCAGTGACCGTTATCGGTGCGATTTCGGACAAGAACGCTGGTTTTGCCATTGGTCGCTTTTTCTGGATTCCAATTGAAGCAGAGCATTCTGTAAAAGTCGCACGCATCTTCTTCTCTCGTTATATGTGGGAATAATTTATTGCTGCGAACTTACCTGAATAGAAGCTCACGACTTAATTCTTGCTAATTTCGTGAAGGTTTCTATTCCAGAAGAGGTTCCGTTCGAGAATGGGCTTAGAATTCTTGTAGCCTAGTGTTTCCCTTTTAAATATTCATTTAGACCAATAATTGAAAACCACAATTGAGTAAGATAGAGTACTTGACTAAAGTACTTTGATATCGTACTTTCAATTCGGACGAAACTATATAAGTACAAAGCATTTGCATAATAATCTACTTCACAGTTCCTATTTATTTCACTATACTAAATCAAGTGATAGCTAAAATATAGATAATAGTGAACACTGTAGCCGGATAGCAAATGCTATGCAAAAATAGCAAACGAGCATATCTCAACGATACCTGCAGAGCCAAAAGCGTTCTCAGCTCGGATTGTGATTCGTGACTTATCGTCGATTTCTACGGATGCGATCTTTAGTGTGAGTGTTCCATCCTCTTCGGCATTCACCACAAAACGACTATCGGTTAGTGGCTTTCCATCACGAAGCCATGTAACAGTTGGCTTTGGTTTAACCTCAAAACAATCAACGTCAATATTTTATAGTCGTAATTCAGGAGTTGTATTTGTATTGAAATTCAAATTTTCATCGTATTTCCCTCGGAATCATTAGAATAAAGGTGGAGAAGTTGTCTCTGATAGATTATTGTGATCAAGAATTTCGTTTAGCTAAGTGCAAATGTTTGAAATTACTACAACAATAGAAACAACGAAAAGAATAAATTTTTGAAACGAGTATAAAATGTTGAATTCGCTGTCTAAACTTCAAAACAATGAAAACAGCTAACCTGAGCAAGTTTCGCTTCCATTATCAATTGTTCACCTTCAACAACGAGACGATCTTCAAGATTACGTGTGAATGTTGGTGCATCGCCAACCATTTTAACAGCCAACATAGCGATTTGCTTCTTGAGGCCAACAGAATTTTTCGCTTCGCATGCGATCTCTCCGCTTTGCTCAGGTGTCACCTCCTTCATTATCAGTGTATGTGTTTCATTCTCCGTAGTAATGGTTACTGTGCTGCAAAAAAAATAACACTACAGAATTAACTGCATAACGAGTGCAAACTGCATAATCTCTGCATATTATAGCGCGGAATTTGATGACGTGAAATAAAACCTGTAATAGAGAAGGGTATCGATAAACTGCGTGGTTATTTAGGCCGACAGTGGCGCTGCTCAACACTCTCATTCCCTCAAGTCTCTCTCCTCCCTTCCAGTCATACAAAAGCCAGAAGCAAGGTTACTAATCATGAGACGGCGCTAACTGGACCTCATAACAAATACGTGATAAGGTTCGTATCTATCGAATATCATGTTTAACCACCCACGATTTCAAAGACTCCTAATTTTCGTGGAAATATTTTACCCCTTTGATTGAGAACAGTCTGTCACTCCTACAAAAATCGATGCGTCCATTCAGCTATCTCTGTGCACAGTACGGATCTTTGAAATGAAGAGCATGCAACGAAATTTTGCATCCTGCACTAACTCACCTGCTTGCGACTATCGGCTCTCCATTAAGGAACCATTGTACTTCAGGTGACGGTACTCCGGCAACAGTCACAGCGAATTTCACCGTATCACCTTCGTTCACCTGACGGCTATCCATATCAGCTAAGAAACGTGGTGGCTCTGTCTTCTTCTCTACCGTTAATTTTGCGCTCGCTTCAGTAGTACCCATCACATTTTCTGCGCGAACAGTCACCTAAAAACATTCATTGATATTTCGGCAACGTTCATCACAAAATAGCAGTATTGAAATCATATTGTTGAATATGCTAAATTATATAGAAAGAATCAAAGAGAAAGGCAAAGAGATAATGAAAATCGAACCTTGCCACTTTGGCTTTCATTCGGCTTCATAATTCTTATCGAAGTTTTTCCAGTCGATTCTTCATATTTGACGTGAATTTCCTCCGATGATTCAATTTTAGTGTCGTTCAGTAGCCATGTTATTGTTGGCGTAGGTTTACCGGTGACGACAGCGCTGAATTTCACTGATGTTTCTTCAACTGTTTCATGATCTTGTGGACTCTTCGTGAATTCGGGCTTCTTATTGACCTCTTTAACTTCAACAGTAGCTCGTGATTCGCTTATACCGTGAGTATTCTCTGCTTTAACAACCAATGTTCCATTCATGGTTGATTTCGCTTCAGTTATCGTCAGATGATGGCTACCATCTCCTGCAAATAAATAAATGAATAAATAAATAAATAAATAAGTATTTCGAAAATTTCATCGATCAAAAAAAAATGAAAGATGACAATCATCACTAAAGTAAGCGCAATTAAGCGTATTCATTGACGATTACAGTGAAAATTGTCTCAAATTTGATAAAACAACGGCGAGAAAAATAGCCGATGATTTTTGAAAACGCTTAGCGTAACTATCCAAATACGCATAATATTTTCATAAATTTTCCACATAATAATAGAATTAATTCCGTCTCGTTTGATTCGTTGCAATCGATGATTGCCGAATTTTTTCAAAAATAAAAAAAATATATAAAAATTCTTTAATTACCATGATCGACGATTTGAACGTTTTCGTTATTCACCAATTGTTCATCATTTAAGAACCATGAGACTTTAGTTTCACTAGTGGAACGTTCAATTGAGACATCCCAACGCAATGGTTCTCCTTCATCTACACGACGATCGATGAGATGTGTTTTGAAGATAGGTTTTGATGTGTCCGGTTCAACCTAAATAATTATCGTCATTATTTTGGAGGATTTTTTCAAATTGGGGTTCGGGTTTTTTTTTCTGCAGTCAACGTGATCCTTTGAAATCTCTATATTTTACAGAACAAAGATTAAAGAAGAGAGTTTGTTTTTTTTTCAACTGATGTGCCGACTTGCTTGTCAAAGCCGAAATCATCTCAAAGCTTAGCAACTCATTCACTTGAACAACGAAACGATTGTCAATGTCTTAGAAAGAAGCGTAAGTTTTTAAGCGTCAATATGATATCACCAATATTGTTTTGTTAGTATTTTGTGAGTGGCCTCAATAATCTATGATATCACAAAAAACCCTACATATTTCCGTTCATTAATCAAATCCTATAATTTCAGGAAAATGACAACGCTTACCTTAAGGACACATGATCTCGAGAAAATTCCACCGGCATTTTCAGCTGTTACGCAGATTTCACCCGCTTGTTTCAGTGTTGCTTTCTCAAAGCTTAACGTATGTTTGCCATTTTCGACTTTTAATGTGATATTCTCGTTGACTCCTAGCTCAATTATTTTTTCGTTAAGTTTCCATTCGACTGTTGGTACTGGTTGTCCAGTGATGTCACAAGTGAACGTCGCATCTTCACCCTCCTTAACGAAAACGGAGTCAGGTCCTGAAAAATGAAAAAAAGTCAGTGAAAATATGATCAATTATTGTATCGAGAGATAGTAGAGAATTTCGTTACCGCAGATCTATTTACTGCAAAGATAAACTTATTCAATGAGATAGAAATTAGTCGCAATCGAGAGAGTGGTGGCTAATTTCTAAGGTAGCTAATATCTCACAGGTGAGAAAAAGGTAATGATGAAATTGCGAACGAACCTCGAAGAATCTCCGGTGGTATGGCTCTATCTGCGACAGTTAACCTCGAAGTGCTACTAACTTGACCGGCTTCGTTAATCACAGTGACACGAATCTCACCAGCGTGTTCTTTCTTCACCTCAGATAATTCGAGTATACTTGAATTTTCCTTCTCTATTATTTTCACTCCAGCATCGCCACTCTGTAAAATTATTTACTTCACGCTCAAATGAATTTATTTTGAGCATCAAAATAAATTGTATATGCAAAGTAGTGGCGAAAAAAAAGAATTTTATTGAATTCTATATGCATCCAAAGTTTCAGAGAATTTTTTTCTGAAATCTACTAAGGTTTTCACGTGGGCACATTGATTCCATAAAATGATACGAAAGAGATCCTTCTTCCTTAAAATGAAATATTTGCACTCACAGACATTAACGGGATGCTTCTGTCGTTGCATTCTCGGATAGCATGAAGAACTAACGTTAAGATTGTATGTGATAAGATATAATGGATAAGTCGAGTCCTCTTGGATAGCTTTAATATTTTCTCAGCTTTTTATTGCGATGCAAGGATGAAAAAGCAATCGAAAAAAATTCCAATAAAAAAAAGAAAAAGATAAAAATATGCGTATTTCTGATGTTCTATTGAATAGCGCAGAAATCTTATTGAACTTTTAGCAAATAATTTAGCGTATTTCCACTTTTTTTTTTCATTTTGGAGATATGACGAGTCGTCACAAGCAAATATTTTCCAATAGACGTAAATCTTATAGGACCTTTAAGCATAGACGTGAAGTAATTGAAAATATGAATATGTGAAATTTCGCATAAATATAAAAAGTAGTTGTTTTTAATGAAGAAATCTATATAGGCGTAAATAAAATATCTCTCACATGGACGACGTTATTATTGAGAGACCATTCGATCTTAGTCGCATTTGAGGCGCTAACGCTGATTTTGAGGCGATCACCCTCTGTAGTTGAGATGTCAGTCAAGCCAGCGATGATTTGTGGTATATCAGCCGTTGTTTCGGCAGCCACAAGATTTGCACTTGTTTCCACCATACCGGCATCGTTTTGTGCTCTCACCGTAATCACACCAGCATATTGTGCCGAATCGACAGTCAATCGGAATTCGTAGTTCTCATCTTGTGAGATCGTAACGCCTATATTATTGATTCATTTTATTACATAGTCTTTTCCGATAGTAACTCTTTAAAGCTTATTGAAATGCTTGACATTAATTAGTTATGAAAGTTGAAGCACTCTAGTTATAATCAGTGGGGGAGCACAAATATAGAATGTGGTACATTTTAACACTTTTGTGTGAAAGAAAATCTGACAACTCCCTACTGGGCTTTCGTTGGAAAATATTAAAGCAAACAAACTCTCCATAGATTCTTTACAGTTCAAGAACAAAACGGCATCAATATCTTACCTAGAAACAAAAGAAATCAATAATCCGCTATTTAATACCTGGAAGAGTTTCATCGAGCAGTCGTCCATTACTGAACCACTGCACAGTTTCTGCAGGCGTTATTACGGCTTCGAAATGCGCCATTTCGCCTGGTTTTACACGCTGATCCATTAGTGGCTTCTTAACGACAGGTAATTCCGCTTCGCTTGCTGTTTTAACGACGTGAGTTTCGGTAATGGTCTCAGTAACGAGTCTGCCGTCCTCAGTGAGATGCTCGGTGGTTTTCGTGGTGATCGTTTCCACAGTGCCACCTTCCTCTATTACCTTCTCTTCGATTATCTTTGTTTTACCATCTTCCACCTTCTTCTCAGTGACAGTTTCACGCTCCTCAACAGTAAGCCGTGCTCCTGTTTCGTCAATTCCAAGAGAATTCTCCGCAGTCACAGAAATAGTCGACGACTCAAATTTCTCGGTTTCAATGATTAGCACGGAGACGCCGTCAACGAGTTCAACACGTGTGCCTTCGGTTGAATCACGTACCTTACGACCTCCGATTGACCATTGATAGACCGGCTCAGGGATGGCGTCAGCGTGCGCCTCGAATCGTGCTTCGGAACCTCGTTGGACGGTCACGTTACTGGGTCGTTTGTCGAAGTGTGGCACAAATGGTTTACGAGTCACCTCAAGACGTGCCTCACACTCAGCACGCCCTTCTGAGTTTTCTGCCACACATCGCAATGTTCCGCCCTGTTTCAGTGTAACATTGTGAAACTCGAGCTTACAGCTACCATCAAATTCTCGAATATGCACGTCCTGCAAAACGATTCAATATTTCGTAACATTCGTATTACACTCCTCAAAATAATTGACAGATGCCTGATTCTTTTATCATTCCTCATTGTATCGTAGGTGTTCTTTTCTTTCATATTATTAAACTCTGTCTACAATCCCACTACATGCACTCGTCTCATCATCAGATTATTGTTTTATTGCCGTGTTGTTCTCGTCAAACTACACTCTGCTTATCTTGAATATTACAAATGCCTTCAAGAAACATGCAAAGTGCGACTATTCGTTGCTCGTTCTAACGTCGAAAGCCTCGATTCCATTATCGGGTATTATCGATGCGAATAATGCAACTTTGTTTCATGCAATTATGCTTGCTTAGAGTCATATTTCCCATTATTGAAAGTGACAAAACAACAATATTTTGAGAAAAAACCGAAAAAATGCCATAAAAAACAAAGTGGAAAACTAAAATCGAAAAAAGAAAAACGCAGCATGTAGAGATTTAAAGGAGCATCCTCCTCTATGCAAATTTCAATTTTTCAATTTCCACAAAATTCAATGACGAAAGAAATGTTATACCGTTGATTCGTGCAATTCCTCGTCATTTAGAAGCCAAGTGAGTTTCTCCTTTGGTTCAGCATCAATACGCACTTCAAAGACGGTAGTCGATTCTTCGACAACCGATTTATCTGAGAGGCGTTCCAAGAATTCCGGAGCTTTGCGCTTTTTCTCGGCCGTTAAAACGGTCAATTTAGCTTTTGTCTCAAAACGTCCAACCATATTTTCAGCTCTAAAAACAATAAATTTTTAGATAAGATAAGCGTAGCGTTGAAACAACACAGCGATAAACGTATAATAAGCATATAATGGCTAATATCTCAATGTGAATCGTATTATCCTCTAAACATTTAGCGAAATATTCACTGAAAAGCAAGTAAAAGCAACTAAAGCTCAAATGAAATGTAATACATAATTAAAAACCTATAAGTGAAATTTCATTGCATAAAAATCTATAAATGAGATTTCATTCCACCATGATCATAGGAATTATAATATTAAAGCTATACTTTTCTCGAAACAATCATTTAAGCAACGAAGGCATACTTTAAATTAGTTTTATAAATTATGCGGAAAAACATCCCCCTCCGCCCGACTCCCATCTCACTTCTCTCACCCCCCCCCCCCCCTCCC